>SJOL01004217.1:236628-259872 GCA_004794785.1 Opisthorchis felineus | reverse complement strand
AACATGTGACCTTTTGCCGAAACTAAATGTCAAATTCACACTTGTTTGCTCATATTGCGAGTAGGCACTGAACTGTCACGATAAGCTTGGTTGCGCTTGAGTTCAAACAACGGGAGGCCTTTGTAAAAGCGCACACGGCACGTATTCTCATTCACGAGGGCGCCAGATCGTGTACCGTGTGCATGCTTAAATATCGGATTAACACTGGGTCACTTGGTCAATAAATCGATATTTCTGATCAGGCGAAATTAGCAATAGATACTAATCCAAATTATAATACCCACTACTTCAACAAATAGCAGGCATCTCGAGTAGCAAAAACGCATTTGGAAGCGTAAAATGGTTCAAGCAAGAAATATCATGCTTCCACCTTTCTTTCAAAACATTTGACAATGACACACTATTACCCTGGTTTTAACTTAAAGTTGGCCTACTTACAGGATGACCGTAAACAATGAGTAGGATTAGGGCATCATAAATAATGGACAGGAAGTAGATTAGCTTTTCCGTGTTTAAAAATGCACCCAATTTCAAATCTCAGCAGGCGAACATAGCATTCACTGATTACATGCTGTTGTGGTAGCCAAACCGTGCGCCGACAACCAGAAAGGAATTTAAAGGCCTCTTGACAATCATGAGAGGAGAAAATGATGAGAAAAACCGTCTTCAGTTGTTCAGTACACCACTGAAGTCAATAATGAAAAGTTTATTAAACCACAAGAAGACTAAGCGCGGTAAATCTTGCCTCTAGCCCCATTTGTATAGAATGGCTTCACCTTTGGTCCAGAATGAGTGTAGAAAACAATCGAAATCATACTTTTCGTGGTGGATGGGATTTTTGACATACTAACACATCCCGAGTTTGCAGTTGTTGATTGATCTTACCAAAATTGGGGCTTGTGTAAAGTCACATTTGCTGTCGCTCTTCAGTATACCATTTCCATGTCTTTCACCGTTACAGTGGTCAATCTCATGAACGTATGGCATCATTTACCCCAAAGAGGTTAGTGAATTGCTAGCCAAATCCATGTACCGTAGTCCTTCCAAACAAAGACCACTGAAGAGGAACGATCCAGTTGGTCTTAGCTGGAGTAGCACCCTCCTTCTATCAAGCGAGAAGATGATAATATACTCACCTTAAATACTGATAACAGTGCGATGCTATGCTGAAGATTGTGCACTAAAATAACCGTCTACCGATATAACAACTGCAAATTCCCCCAGAAGGAACGACGGTATTAGCCAGGGCACCGTTACCAAGCAGAAAATAGTGAAAATCCATCAGAACTCCAAAAAACCAATAGACTGTAAATAGAGCTGCACCAGAGACTCTGAAATGTTTCATACATTTGCGCGATTTCATTGTGACCATCACCGCTCCATTATGGGCATTCTGTTCAGTGAGAGATAACTAATATCGAAGCTGTTGGACGTTCGACAGTTGGTAACAGCGGTGAACGTAGCCTGGGCTCATCAAGAAATATTCTAACCCAAGTTTCTGTCTTAAAACAATCCCCAGAATATGATAGGAGCACCGTTCCCGATAGACACCAACCGCTCAAAAACCACTTTGTTCGGCGGATTAGACGAAGTTAATTAGTAAGTGTTTTCCAAACTCATAGGAGAGACTGCTTTATATCCCTGCTAAACAACCAGTGTCAGCTAATGCATGTGGATCGTACACAGCATCCTATCTTCATGGATTAACGTAGGATTTCAGATTCGCGTAGCCGGAAGGAATTTTTGGAAGCTTCTAATACATTGAAAACATGTTTGTGTGTACTGCAGGTATCCATGTGCACACTTGCTGCCTTTATCTTGGAAAATTCAAGACACGGATTTTACGTCCTGTTCTTTCTTAGAACAAGACACCCAAGGTGATCTTTTTGGCTTTTGAGAATGGTCTTTGAAGAAGCATCCGTTTAAGACCAAAACTCACGGGATCGGAACGGAAGATCTTAAATCGAGGGCTAAGTTATTTTAGGAAGGGGGGGCGATTTGCGAAGTTACTGTATTTGGAAGGCACATCTAAATAACCTCTCAAGATAACGGTTAGGACAACTGTAACGCGCGCATTTTGAACAATATGGAAGGATGCCATTCCAAACAGCTGAAAGTATGCTGCTGAGTGATTTTCCTCTAACCAATGAGGGAATGTTCAGTGAATGTCTCAGACTGAAAGTTTGGCCAGTCCTGGGGAATTATAGGGTGAGGCCCAAATGCAATAAACATCAAATGTAGATTCGAGAGCATGAAAATTCCGACCACTCGTTAGCAGGTAACTGATAAACAACCAGATCCTCAGAGCATTTTGGGCGATTTTCGTTCAGATTGAGGTATAGCTGTCAAGTTATCGACGGCATTCAGTGTTGCTTGTGATTTTCCGTTGATGTGATAATCTGCTCACAGCTCTCATTCATAGACCAGTTGGTACTAATGTAGAAATTTTGAAGAGGTAACGGTACAACAAAGAAAGCAATACCCTCAACACCAGGCGTTCGGAGAATCAGAGAAATGGTTATGCAATGGTTATGCATTCACTATTCACCAACTTCCGTATAGAGCTCGAGACGGCATATTGGTTCAGAATGGGACTTACTGACCGGAAGATCCCGGTTTGAACGCGGCCCCGGTATCTAGGTTCAAGCAGTCTGGCAGTATCTCAGCCCTCGTGTTCCTCTCGGGTTGCATGACAGCCATGCGCCGCAAGGGGGTCACAGCTCAGCGACTATTATATTAGTATGTTAATTTCCATATAAAATAAGTGTAAGGGAAACAACACTAGCAATATTGGGCTACAAAATGAGCATGTGCAAGAGCGTGTGTTGGCACCCATCTACAAACGTGGCTATCAGGCGACAAACTGGACGTATATCAGCTTGGCTCTTAATCAGCTTACGTAACCTTTGAAACAGAAATGAATCGCAATCGGTTCAAAACTGGCAATGGATCTTTGAGTATGAGCAGCTTTAATAACCGTTATTCATAAGGTTGTCTTGTCCCGTCGTAGAAGTCTCACGTAACTAAGTATTTCCACAAGAAGCTTAACTCACCCTAATTGGGATCATTCCAGTCTGCGTAGAGTGACGGATCCCACAAAACTGTGGTTAACAGTTGGCATATACTGATTACAACACCCTATACCGGTGCTCCTTGTGGTACAGTAGTTGTGCCTCTCGTGTTTGACTGCTTGTGAGTATCCAAGTGGTGCATTCTCACTGGGCCTGATGAACGAAAAGCTATGAATTTTTGGGTTTAAAACAGTGTTTGAAGGGAGTAGTTGCTGTTCCCATTGCGCCCAGGTCACGGGTGCAATCTGGAAGCCAAGAAGTAACACCGAGAATTTTCTACACCTTTTTACGATATCTGACTGTGGTTAAGAAGGATTAGGAATGAAATATTCACTTAAAATTCCGATAATAATCTGCTTGTTACGACAATCTTCCGAATCGTTAAGCCCTAAGGCATTTGGGCAGGATGACTAATGACCAAACCAAGCACACCTCTCAAAGGACAAGGCGTGATTTTTCTAAACTTCTTGTGGAACTGAGAGTCAGCGTTAGGCTATCATGTGTTTCAGCTGGGGCCATGTGGATTTGAACATACTATGTGGTTAATACTGACTGACTCATCCATCGACGAGGGCTGGGCTACACCCCCGCTGGGTAACCCTGGTATGCCCAAATATGGAAACTGATGAATAAGTTATGTTTGCAGGACTTGGAAGAAGCTGTTTGGCTTTATTCATTAGGACTTGACTGACAAAATTCAGGTAGAACACAGCCTAAAAATGAGGAGATTGACGTGTGCGTGTTCGTATAGTACAGGATATTGTTTACGGAATTGGGGTGGAGTCAGGACACAGAAGAACAAAACAATGGAGTGAAGCTAGTCCGTTGGAAAAATGGTTATTTGAACGCATCAAGGATCAGTCCTTTTACAACAGACAGAAGGACATCAGTTGGGGGAACTGGGTGTAACAAGGCCGATATGATGTGACCATAAAATTAAATTGTTATAATCTTCGATAAGTGCCAACTGCTAACTAACCTCTAGATAATGAACACGACAAGAAAGAAACATGAGAATGTAGTGAAATCTGTTAAAAACAGCCGGTAAACCTCAACATCCTCAATAGACTAGTTTGGAAACAATGCCAGGCACATTGAAACGGAACTTAATAGCCCTACGCCAGAAGTCCCCGGCAGATTTCATGAGGGGGAACTCTCTAAGGGAGTTGGCGACAACCAGGCTGATAAATGCTATGGACGAAAATTGATATCGGCTGTTATCGGCGGTATTTACTAATTTTACACTAATTATACAACTGTAAACAGTGCGCCCTTTTGACTACCATGATGTTATTTTCCGAAATCGCATCTACAAACGTAACTGCAGACACAAACGGTTGTATAAAATAATGCAAACACCCGGCATGATACGAAGAGCATTTTGTCTAGAGCTTGGTCCTCGCAACAGGCTACTGACTGTCTACTAATGGGTGAGTGAAGAAATCATTGCAGTTTTCAGATTATTGTTTTATGAAATCAAAATACAGAAACAATGCACAAAACTTGTGCCTAAAACGAATTTCCGGTTCGGTTGTCCGCTGATGAAGGCCCAACGCGCACAGGTGTTTGATGATGAAGCTATCGAAGTATCGTACATGAGCAGCACAGGCTTATACGCTATAGTCGAAGATTCTTAACAATCAAGCTTTAAGCTGCCTGCAACCGTACAGTTTTAAGTAACCTAGTGACTTTAGGATGGGCGTCAGACGAACCCTTTCACTGAGGGACAGATCAAACTGAGTACTGTTTCATACGTTTTCTATGACTGGTCTAAAGGTATCTTATAATTAGCCGAAGACGATGGGATATTTAATCGTCTCTGGCTAGGACCGCTCTACACATGACATGATGGAGTTCCGTGTGTAATCGTCACGTGATATCAACCAGCTTATGGCACAGAGAATTCAGCAAGGCAATGTAATTCGAAGACTTCGGGAAGCGAAACGAGTGTTTTGCATCTGCGTGCGGCTCAGTATGATCAGGAATGCAGCTTTTCGGAAACAGGTATTATAGGCCTTTGCATCTCACTGTGGTACTGACGGATGCATCCTTACCATCCACTGTTGATCATGTCCCATTCATCAGTTTCCCGTGATGATACCTTTACTAAACGAAAAATTGAGATCGGCTGCCGTGTGCTATAATTTGGTTGATACTCTATTGGAGTCCATCTAGGAGTTGGATAAATCATGGTTCTAAGCCAATAACGATGAGAACACGAAATATCGATAACTTTGGCGGACGAGACCAGCATGGAAGATATTGGCTACGATGGGGGCATTTTTCAATCATTCCCTTCAGGCTTGAAAGATTCACCTGACTCTGCAGCACCTAGACGTGCACCCCCGATTAAAAGATCACACGAAGGACACGACCCGTAAAAAAATCTACGAAATCCAATCAAGCAGAAATATCTGATCGCCCTGCAACTGGGCTGACCAAATGGTAACTTCGGGTGCTTGATACAGGAGAGTAACTATCATTCAAAAGATACAATTCTGGTGTCCTTCGTATCGGCACCAGCCACATAATCAGCTCGAGTAGGCTTTCGTGACTTTTGATCAGATGTCAGAGATCTTTCAGAAACTATACTCCATCGCTCTTGTATACAGCGAATCCAGGTTTCTGGAAGAGATGCTCCATCATTCAACAAGTGAAGACTGTACAGCGGTGTCACTGCCCTAATGCCTGTGGCAACAGAGCGATTGTTGCTCGGACTGCAGTCTCCGAAATTTACAGTGGCTTGAGTTAAAGGTATTCCCAGGAGCCCTAGTGTAATAGACGTGCTACAGAGACGAGTATTGATAGTTCAGAGAACAAACCAAAAGTTGCAGAGGATGTTTATGTTCCCATGTCTCTACCAGATCCGGACGCTAAAAAAGTAGTTCTATGGACAATTGTACCAAGTGGACAGCATAACAGAGGAGAGAGAAATCTTGATAGTGGGAGATGATTGGAAAGTTCCAGTTGATGGACGAGACAAAAATACGCTTCATTTACTTCACTGGTATGCATTTGACTGCAAAGTTGGTGGCAGAATGCTTTTCAAAAACCAGAAAACACTTGCTGACGCCGTACACGAATGATGACCATTGTACCTGTAGAACAGATTATGCGCTAGTGCACGCACGATGGGACCCACCAAATGTAGAATGCAGATTTTATGAAGTGCAAACTTTGTGAGTGGGAGATATACAAATTATGAGTTTGTAAAAGCTAACCTCAAACTTTGTCCCACTTCCAGATGAAGGAAATATTATTTCAAGCGTATCAACATGGCACCACTCGGCCAACCGGAAAACAAGAAGACATTTTCAGGTGCCAAGGCCACTAGCTTGAGTGCTGAGAGCTCCAACTAATCAGAAAATGATTTGGGTGTGGTCAGCAAGCAACGGAAAGCCTTGGAAACCTTTACACAAGGAGTCATTGGAGAACGAATAGGCTGCGTGGTTCATGAGTCTTTTACCTCTTGTTGCCCCCCCCCCCCTAAAATAGATAGCCGATAGGAATGATCTTATAAGGAGGCGGGTGGGCGCATGAATAGAATTTTAGAATTGCCGGCAGGATACCTCTCCGAGTCTAGACGTAAGGAGTTGTCAGCAGTCGAGCGCAGGGCTTCAATAGACATCCGCCTTGATTTTATTCTGCTGCCATGTAACAGTGTGCCTCACTACATTATATACCCACAACCCCAAATTTGACAGTCATAGCCCTAATCTTGCTTGGTTATTTCGTAGTGAATAAACTGAATCGTTTTACGAACAAGCGGCGCTCCTTAGCCTCCAGAAGTGTGGTGGTGTTGAATGTCAATACAACTACTGTACCATATTTTGTTGTGGATCAGAAAAAGCATATCGGACAATCATTCCAGTTAACTGCACTGATGAGAGTGATCTGTAACAGTAGTGTGCAGGCGATTAGAAAACTCAGTTGCACGTGCTTCCCCAAGCCTAGATAAAAGGCCAAGCTTATCTTATCGAACTTGCCCGATAAATGCATTCCTAACGAACATTCGATTTATGTCCAGGCAGCTTATTTCAACCATGCTGTCTGAAAACTAAGCGCCCTCAGATTATGGAAAATAATTTGTTTCCCATGGGAAGTGTAGCCAACTTCCCACTTTGACTGAAGTTCAAGTTATTCTAAATACTAGGCATATTTTTGTTTCGCAGAGTAAACTAAAGCTGTGGGAAAACCCGGGAAACATTGTTTCATGGCTTCAGTGCGACTATGAATCGGGGAATATTATTCAGTAGGCTCCTTTCTGACCGTCCCCTATCGATCCTCAAAAGAAAAAGCAGTACAATCGAAGCCCATAAGACCTACTATTTTAGTGACTTGTTTATTGTGCCGTAATAGCTGTGTTGGTTGTATACACGAATTTCCTGTAATGCACTCGTCGGTTGGTGGTTCGAACCTCCGCACATGCAATGCTGATGAGCCTCAATCATCTGCCTTCTGGTCCGCTGATTACTGCGGGGTGGAGACTGGGTGAGAAAAAACCCTCCAGAAAGTTGCACTACCACGTGCTAGATACAGACATCCGATCATCTGGTGTTTATTCCTTTGCTCGTAAACGAGAAAGCTGGATAAAACACTGCAACGCAAGGAAGGTTTTCGACACATAATATTGCCATTACGTTGGACTGTAGTTTCAATTCCGTTTAAACTCGTTTGGAACCAAAGACAATTCACTTGACATAAGAACAACGTGACTCTTAGAAGCCAAATTATTCGGCTGGTTATCAAATCGTCAAACCGGTCTGCCGTTGGTGGAGAAAGAAATTTTCTGAACCTAAGGTTGAGAAAAGAAATAATAATAAGCATTTTCTTGAGTTAACAACCTCATGTCATGTTGACGACAGGCGCAACAGCGTGCAAAACTAGACTACTGCAACGGGAAGGCTCTGTAAGTTTTGTGCTGATAGAACAGTGAAAAACAGTCATGTTAAATTTTTATGTTAGGTCAAAGTATTTCTAACCAGATCGAGTTCATTACCTATTGTCATTACTCCCCACTTAACTGGAGATACGAGATGATCCTCATCCAACGAAGAGCACAACTACACGTACGATCTATACGTATGGTCATGTTCGTAGAGGCTTTCGCCAGTGTGATCAGATCCCGATTAAAACACGGTTGCAAACGGGAATACATAACCTGATTTGCGGTCCAAAAAGAACGACTGATTTCCCGGTCAGTGTGGGCTACACTACCATGATAGCACAGGGACATATTTCGGAGGAGTTCGGTGACAATCGCGCTGGGACATCAGGTGTGGATGCGTGGGGGATGTTCGTTTGTGGACCTGTTTGTTACTTGACGTGGCTATTATGCTTTGTGTCCTCCAGCTATGATTTTGGCGCTGGAAACAAACTCCTGTTGGAAATAACAAGTGGCTCATAATGAAACGCAGTTGCGTATAGTGTGAACAACTCTCAGAAAAAAGTGCGCTTACACTAATGTGTAATGATCACATCTCACTAAGCTACTGCTAAGTAGCTGGGCGACGGTTGCAAAACCTCGTTGAAAACAGACGTAACAAAATGCACTGGACGAGGGTCGGTATCGCGTGGATTGTCTTGGCGAGGGAGTTGATGAAATGTGCTTTCGACACCCTACCATTTTAGACAAAAAACCTGAGTAATTTCCCAGGACGACATCTCAAGGGGACAGCCATATAAGGGGAGATTTCTACGGTACAGAATTGTCATCTTGCAACCCTTCTAAAAACCGAAGTCGCCAGAATCACGTAAGAAACAATTCCATTTCCTGAAGAGGTTGAATTGCTCCATGGTGTTCTATTGTGCAAACAGCTGATATGACCAGCACTCCTACCACACTATTCAGCGCACACCAGTGAGCTCTTCTGAACATGGGTTAATTCAGTTTGACTGCATAATCAGTAGGGGCGGTATGAAACGCTACAGCCAACACCACAGGAAAACTACTGAAAACCTCTTTTACAGTACAACTGTTGCCATCTGCCCTAAGAAGAACCAACTTCGACCAAGAGACATCTTAGTATGCACCAAAGACTTCCCGTCGGAATGTAGATTTTGGATGGATGGAAATAAAAGTTCACGTAGTTTTCCATGCCATAAAAAGCGTACAACTAACTCATCAGTCAAAACAGCCTGGGAATCTAATTTTCCACTTTGAATCCTTACATGGGAGGAATAGTAAAGTGAGCGCAAAAAAACCGTGCCTGTCCAAACTCAGAACGAAGGTTAAAGGAGTGAGTCGACTTCCATGAAATGCTTCCACTTAGAGGAGTAAACATGGGGGCAACATGGGGTTGGCCGATACCCTTTTAGGCTAAAGCACCCGTGTGGTCCTGAAAAATGTCTCAGTAGAATTCTTGGGATGGAGTAAAAGGAAGCTTGAAGTGCCCGATGTCAAGTTAAGGTAGCTTGAAAGGAATGTAGCCCTTTATGTCGTATGACGGAGTCTGAACTATTTTTCGGACATTTTAACTTCACTTCGAGTCATCCCGTCGGAAAACTGTACGAGTCCTACCGTTTCACGCTAAAAAGTTTGTTGGCTTAACTTATTAAAACTTCCACGGCTTCTTAACATGGAAATCTTTGGAGCTTTGACTTATGCAAATACCCGTACTAGCTGATTGATCACCTACAGCGCAAATATGGCAAAAAAGCGGGTATTTACTCAATTCCATAATGATCGATTTGTATCTACACAAGATTCAGTGAGAGCTTTTTTTAGGACCTTTGCGTGAACAATGTTCCCAAACAAGAGAATATCTGAATTTGATGTGCACAAGGAGCAAAATTTTGTGCTTTCTGCCTCACCAGACCGTATCTATACCCAAGCTGATTTGCCCTCGGAAACAAGCCCACATTATTCTCAGCAATAAGGGCCAAACTGCAGTCTCAACCCCATTCGGCACCCAAAAACAACGCTTGCGTTACAAAAGTTTGAAGTGGGCTGGCAACAGCCTCCGGTTAAAAGCCTAATCAGAAACTTGATAAGTTAAACCGAGGAACTAACCATAGGTCACGTTGTTGAGAAAAATGGTGCACACCACTTGGATCGAGCAACCGGACATGCTCCACAAACAAATTGATCGGAGCCTACTCAGAGATTCTTGGTAAACTGACATTCGCACAACCAATTGGCTACCGTCATCGACCGGTCGTTTCTGTGCTAACATTTAGTCATGGCAAATTTCTAGCTTGGCTCCGTCCATCGTTCCTTCTCGAGCTGCGTGCGTGGTGAATGTTTGCTTAGCAATGCTACTTCCTTACTGCTGCCCACCGTTCATTCGCGTTTGCATGAACAAAAGTGTGGGCGCCGGATGAATGTCTTGTTTCAAGCGTTATCTAGCTCTATGCACAAAAGGACCGACACAGTAGCAGAAGTGCGCACACACACAGCTTCGTCGCTTTCGCTTTGAGAACGAAACGTGAAATTTAAGAACAAGGGTTTAATGTACTTGCGTGCACCATGGTAACCTCGCTATGTGGTCCACCTGGATTACTGCAAAGATGGTGACGAGTGCGTGTCGGTAATAGCTAAATCTGACGTGGACCAGGGAGCTCGGCCAGAAGTCGCAGGTTTTAAATAATCAGTTTTCTAAACTACGAAATTCAGGTAGAATGCTGAATGACATCAATTTCATACATTTCAGCGCCTGACCTCTAGTTAAATAACAACACAAACAACAGGTGTTTGTGGAGCTATACACTAGTCGTTTGTGTGTTACTCACAAATGTGCTCGAGAAACTAACTGGAAGTCTGCTAGCTAAGATGAAATTCACAGTTTAGTCTGCTGCATCTGGAATGTGTATAAATAATTCGCTACCTACCTTCTGTGTCCGTAATGGCTGTGTGCAACAAAACACTAGCAGGAAAGTTGCTCTATGGGCTGTCATCAAGCTTGTGATTCACTTTGAATTACTGTGTTGGTAGTATACGTATGCAATTTGGCTGGAGGTCACGTTTATACAGATACGACCTACTGGACGTAATTATGAATAACGAAGTGACTATATGGGTTCCGGCAATAAGACCTAACTTCAAAAATGATTGAGAAAAACGTTCGTAGAAACAGATGAGCGATAAGCCTGCATAAAAACGTAAACAGGACCCGTCAAGGAGCGAGTACATGTGCTTTTTTTAAACCATATCAGCGATATGTTGTTAATCTCCGTGCCTTATCAACGCGAAGCAAGCATGCTTATTCTCGAAGGAGCAGCAACTCGAAAAAGGGACCAGCTAATTAGGGACAAGCTTTCCGAGCCCTGGTGCACAGCTGACACACGGTTCTTGCTAAAACCTTCCACCAGCGGTTTGAAAAAGACAGCGATGACCTGCGACATGATTTGTCGAGAGGCGGACTGGAAAAGATGCGAAGATGGGCACCAGACAGTTTCAAACTGTCCGGTAAATAAGGCTCACTCTGGGGACAGTAATTAAGTGGCGACTATTCTTACCGGCTCCCTACATTTTTTCCGTTAGGCTATACCTCATACTCGGTCCCGCTTCGCACGTATGAAGGTGTTTAGTAAAGTTATTTTTCGAGGCCTTCTGACAGACAGTGCAGAGCCCTCACGAAGGTAACACACCAATCTAAAACTCATGGCCCAAGAAAAATGAACTGCATTGGAAGGATATTCCTCAAAGGAACGACCGGTGTTAAAATTCTACGACGAAAGATTCAGGTTAACGAGGGAAAAATGCATCAGTCAACTTCATTCCACCATACTACCGCATTATCTCTTCACAAAAAGCACAGTGAGAAGACACGTCTGGCCCATAAGTACATACATAAGCGATCAGTTCCTGTATAGGACAGGTGTATCTGACCTACTCTCCCCAGTCGCGCAACAAACGTAATCAGCTAGAATCAATCAGTTTTCATCACCTGTCGCCAAACCCTTAGGAGAATTGTATTCAGTTTGGACATTTTTATCTCAGACACAGCACTTGACTGCATAAAGCTGAAAGAATAACGACAGGAACGTCAGTCGTGTTGCTAAGCTGATTTGGACATGAAACCTCAGTGATTAAGGACTGAAGATGAACCCATGTGTACTTGTTCAGATATCGTTGGCCATATGGTACCAGCAAAAGTGGGATGATTTGACGAGAATTCCATACCCAGTTTGAAGAAGTAATAATGGTCGTTTAGTTGTAACACCCATGCCTTACCACACGAAGGAAGCATGAGGGCTGAGATACTGCCACGATACCCAAGCCTAGACGGAAACAGTCGAGATGTCAAATAACCGACTTTCTAGTTCGCACCTTAACCACTGAGCTATCTCGAAGTTTGAAAAAAAACTCTGTGTATAGTTATGTGTATAAACAACGGCGCTGGATTTTTGGCGCCTGGTCCAGCACCAGTACGACATTCCTCGGTTTTTATGGGGCACAAACTTCAAAACGGATGACTCTATTCCTTACTCAACTTTAAAAGACACTGCCAACGCATGCCATTACGTTTCTCCGTTAAGTTGGGTTAGGTTAGCCACGACGACTGCGGGCCTACTGCACGAATAGCAGAGCGAAAATAGTTTGAATGCAGTGAAAAACGTACAGCATGTTTGAGGGCTTCTAATTCGTATCTGTAGTTTTTTGCGCACATCTCAGCTGACCAAAACAAGCTATGTGAATGCGCATCACCGTAATACGGCAAGAGACACTGAATACTGGTCTTTCTCTACTCCCCCCGATTACGATTTCCACTTATCGCTCCTTTCCTCTCTGCCTCTTCACTGAGTTGTAATTCTCTTGTGCTCATATAAGGATTGTACTGCTATTCCAGATCAGCGTCAAGTCAGCCTAATAAAAGTTAATGCGAATACTTTTTCTCAGTTTTTGAGGGGTAAGATTAGTGCAGCCACCAACCAATACATTTGTTTACAATGCTGACAACTGGATAAACGGCTTCTGTCCAGCTAAATTGGAAAAAAATCCGTTTTGTTCCAATCGAAGGGGTTCCAGATTTAGTGTTCAGTCATTAGTACTCTGTCAGGCGATTACTTCGCTGAATTTCAATTAATCCTAGCTATTATGCAACAATTATTGTGGGGACTACGTTTTAGCCATATCAAACTTTCAAAAAGCCTGGTGTGAAACCTACAAACAAGTTTAATTTGAGCAGAATGAGAAACGAGGGTTTCGTAAAAACCTTTTGCAGAGGTCGTTTTAATTACATACTGACTGGTTCGTCAACTTTGGCTCCTTGCAAGATTTATTGAGTGTCGTTTGTACTCTTGTCCACGTTCGTTGACTTACAACTTAGGATCATTCAGATGAACTATTCTCTACCCTAGTACAGTTTAAGATCAAGAATGTATGAGGCTGCATGATTATCACACAAAACTGTGATGGGGCCGACACTATTTGAGCGCATAGTTGATTACTTGCTTGGAAAATACCGCACCAAGTGTCGCTTCTGTCACGACTGCCGAGTCAGCATGATTTAAGCTAGTTTCACTACGCCTGTTACCTTTTTCAATGCTTTAGTCGAGTGCTACTCTCAAGCTGACTCATCTTTCAAATCGCCTGAACTGGAAAAGCTGAGTATCACACCCACTGGTAGCCTGATCTTGAAATAACGCGTGAAAAATTGTCACAGTATATTACTCCGCCTAATAACTGACTAGCACAAACTAGATTTAATTACTTCAGCCCTCACAATGCCCTCTGAGTAACTGTTTGGGGCCGTACTTGAAGTCGGGTGAAAAGGCCGTTCTTTGAATGTATCGCTGGTTCAGATTGGATGATACTGGACTTCTTAGCAGCTCGCAAACTTCGTTGGCTACAACTTTTACTTCAGCCGCGTTAATAATGACCTCAGTAGCAGGAGTGCTCAGTAAGTTATTCTCACGCGATTGCCATTACTTGTTTCTCGGAATAAGTGACAAATCAAAGATGCGGTTCATAGGTTTCCTGTCTGATTGTGGAACAGGTGAGATACTTGTATCAAAGAACATGGCTGTAAAATCACACTGACCGAATTGCACTGCCTCTGTGGGGTTGAAAATTGACCAGGCATCCGGCATGAAGAAGGAGTTTCTAGCAGTCGGATAACACACACAAATGAATCAAAGAAGACGTGCTCACTGGGTCAAGGGCATCGTAAAACCAAAGAAAGGTTAATTTGCACGCTGAATAAATACCCGTATTCACGGTGTGTCCGAAGTAGGTGATGCGCGGAAGATAGGCAGGCGTATGAAGCTTCAAACTGTCCCAATGATATGCATGTTATTTTGTTTTCACTGGCGTTATTTCGGTTACCATATGTCTGATGCAACTGAAACTGTTATTGGTGACATTGAATCTAACTACGGTGTAGCAACATGATCACATCAGTCCAAGGACAGTGGGATACTTTTTGACCAAGTCCATCAAGTGAGTACGTTGGAGAAGAGCTTGAGCTACTGATTAACAGTCAAACTACAGAGTGAACAAATGAATTGTACAACTTATGTGGGTTGCTCATCTAAACACTTCTTTCCGGTCAGAGGGCTAACCCACCCTGTTGCAGAACTAAAGGGTCCCAAAATTTTGTCACGCTGTCAACATTTGAAACTTTCTTTTAAAACCTCGCAACGGATCTTATCACTTCTTTTCCTTAACTGATTCGGGATTAACTTAATCCACTTCAAGGTCATGTTCACTACGCGTGGCCGTGATTTATGATTCCTTTTCGCTATCTTACCCTATGAATGAGGAGCTTCGGCAACATGGTTCTCAACCGATGTGATCGTGTTTTCCTTAAACACCAGCATGTAAATAAAATCCCCAGGCTAGCTGCTCTGAAACATTAAAATACTGAGAGAAAGCAGATTTTTCCCACCATATCAACTAACGTCCCTTTGCTGTGAGGGAAGTTCACACTTCTATCAGCCATCCTTATAGTACACTGAAGAAAGTTTACCTCATTAAAGTTGGCTTCATGCTACCCTTGAAAACAGCAACATTGAACTTATCAGAACCGATTTGTTTCTAGCCGACCCTCCGGTTAAACGATGCAATAGAGGTGACGACGGCGTAAAATACGTTAACAAGAAAGGATGTTGATGCACAAATGTTTGTTTTGCATTTTCTTCCAGATACACCAGTTATTTGAACAAGGAATGTAAGTACCACTGAATCTTAATTGCAGATGTATAGATTATCCACACTAGTGCACTACTTGAGCTTAATGAATTCGCCGACACTCCCGCCAAGCTATCATGGAGTATCAAAGCAGGCGATCTGAAAAGATCATGCTGTTTATTTTCAACGTCTGTTGGACTAGAAAATGCGGCGCATTTCTGCACAAGGCTCAACGCTCAGCTTGATTATTTTTGTGAATAAGACCAGTGGCCTAGCTAAACACAAGCGCGCTCCACCTGGATTATCGGATTACTGAATTCCTTCTCTTTCACCGAGAGCCCATTCACGGCTGAACAACGATTCTGCCGTTAGAATGCTTCAGCGAGTGTTGAGACAAAGGTCATACCAACCGTTAACACGAGATCACTATGGACAATGCTTTTAGCCACGGATTCTATCACTTTTATTACAATGTGAGCAAGCGACTACTCAGCTGAACTTCCGAGGCAGCTTGTTGAAGCGGTTTGAGCAGAAAAACGGTGGCATTCGAGACTGGGCAACGTTCAGTAGGTAAGCTGCTAATGGGTCAGATAAAATCTGAGGTTAAGATAACGTCAAAATTACTTTTGATAACAAAACTCTCCCGATATCTAAACAGCTGTCCATTAGCTGCATGTCAAGCCTTTTCCAGGTAGCATTGGCCTAGATAAGCTCAGTAATGAATTAATTAACCTGACGAAATGAAATCCAGACATTGGCTAGGCACTCTGGTACTCGAGGAGTGGAACTCTGTTGCAGCATGCGACTTGCAAAAGTTATCACTGTAACATTTCCACCTAGTAGGTTAATGATAAGTGATGAATGTTGATGAAAATTTCTTCTTCGTTGAGAAGAGAAAATAAAACCAGATATACATTGCCAGGAAGCTTGATACTGTGACCGAATTCACTCCCAGATAGAACTAGTGTATTGGCAGTGTTTTGGAATATAGGTAGCTCGAGTGCGCTGCTTGGTTGTTGGTCTGTTCGCCGAGCTTGGCAGTTGGATTGCACTCAACCCCGCACTGACGATGTCACCTCGATTGGTGATGAAACGTTTGCAATCCAACTGCCAAGCTCGGCGAACAGACCAACAACCAAGAACTAGTGTATGTTAGGTGACCTAAGACGACAGACCTAGACAGGATTTCAAGAAGCCAAATAAGCCAATCTGGTGTTTGTAAGTAGCACAGGTGCCCTGAAATAACTGGGTAACTCGAGGGTTAACATACTGGCCTATAACAGAGACTATCAAGAATTCAGGAGGCCTTGCCATCATCAGCTACCAGCTCAAATCCTGATACATTTATCTTCCTCGGCTAAGCACATGGTAGCTGGGATCAGGTGCCTCTATTATTATGAGCATCCACGTTTTCCAAAAGGGAGCATGTGTTCCTACTATACATTGGCTACCGTGTTTGCATTTCAGGTAGATTTGATAGTTGCTCACTCCATTTATATGATGCTTACTTATTTCACTAACTAGCGTTTCACCAACCAGCCATTGCCGATCAATAAACGTGTTTCTTCCCTTGACACAGGACGACGTGTATTAGACTTTATTCCTGTATAACGTTTACTTAAAGAGCTAAGTGATAGAGTTT
Source organism: Opisthorchis felineus (assembly GCA_004794785.1). Taxonomy (NCBI): domain Eukaryota; kingdom Metazoa; phylum Platyhelminthes; class Trematoda; order Opisthorchiida; family Opisthorchiidae; genus Opisthorchis; species Opisthorchis felineus. Next base: position 243,086 of record SJOL01004217.1, on the reverse strand, counting down.
GCTGGAGAAAGTCTTCGCCGCAGAAAAGATCACTTTCAGCAGTCTGCTCAGTGGTTAGAGCGCGAATTTACTGACCGGAAGGTCCGTTGTTCGAACATGACCTCTGAATCTCGACTTCCCCTGGCTAGGCTTGGGCAACCTGGCAGTATCCCAGCCCTCGTGCTTCCTTCGGGTAGCATGGCAGCTAGGGACCGAAAGAGGGCTACAGCTGAACGATTAGTTCTTCTTATCTTTTAGTCTGTCCAAAAATTTCTTCAAAGGGAGCATTGGCATACTTAATTCCAGCAACTAGTGTGAAAGACGAAAATGGTGAAACTATGGTGAAACTCAACACTTGCCGGGTGTTTTGGGGAACTTTCACTAAGCTTCCGTTAAGCGAACCAAAGACGGTCGCGAACAAAAACGGAAATGAACTGTTAGTAATTATGTGACGACATTTCCGTGTTTCCGTAGTCGAAGATTCGGTCTTGTCAAGATCTTCATAGTGAGATGCACATCCATTTTGTCGATAATTCGGGCTTCACTGCCTCTAGTTTACTCTCAAGACCATGGTCTCATCTAGGTTTGTTCAGCCGCTCAGCTGGGAAAGAGCGAATTACCCATGGAGGGATAACGAGTGTCTTAGTAGCAAACACCATATCTACACCCATTTGCTGTTTGCCCGTGAGACAGCATACAGGCCCTCAAGGCCCGATGGCTGTCAGTCAACGCAGCAAGAGGCTACTTAGGCCAAAAACAACTCGGGTGGTGAGACAGGCAAGTGATATGTGACTATGGCGAAAAACAATCGGAGTCGTCACTACCGCTTGTCTCAATGACCACAACGCACGCTACGTTGAATAAGGACGGGCTTCCAACCACCCATCACACTTGAGAAAAATGCGAGCGAATCCAGATTAGGTCTGGCGAGACAGATACTCTAGCACGCAGTTGATTATTTTGAAGCTTCATATTAACCTAAAGCCGGTTTCACAATAGAAAACGATCCAGCTTCAGGGATATTCCACCGGCAATTTCACCTTCATCTGCCATGTTTAGACATGGACACCACTGGGGCCAAACGAAATGCGGTTATTCAACACAAATTTGACTGTGGGCGATATCCAAGCTAAGCAGCTACGGTGCATTTTTACGCATGGCCGTTTGTGTCCACACACCATTCAATCATATAGGTGAACTTGATGAATCACAGTCGTGATTTTGTCTATTAGACTAAGATATGCATCTTGACACCAAAAACCTGATGAAACGATAGTTTGTCTGCATGGATAAACTCACTTTCTCAGGGATTCTAAACTGTTTTATCGAAGTCACTTTTTACAAAGGGGAGTGTACATGTACTGTGCATTCTGCATCGAAGCGCCTCCAGCCTGTTGGGCAAGAGGAGCTTCTGCAAGCGCTACTCAAGAACAGCACCGAATCCTCGTGTTCTGCCACGGCCAAGGAAGTATGGCCTATTAGTACGTTTTACTCTAATTAAAAAGGTGACCTCTCCAACTGCAGAACTATAGGCCTTATACCTATTATACATTTGTAAAGTTCTTTAATATTGCAAGGTCCAGCATAGCCATGTAAGACGTAAGGTAGAGGGGATTTCAACCAGCTAGGAATGCATTAATTACATCAGCACATTATATCAAATACCTAAACAGCAACATTCTTGCGGCCAGCCAAAAATCGCGCCATTCCTTTATTTAAAAACTGCCCTTAGGTTTGTGAAATTATCGGCTCTCCTACAGTAACTTGGACATAAAGGGATAGTCCCGATACCCGTAAATATTCCTACACTTCCTGTCGCGTTAGAGTGAACAATAAATTACCCAGATTTACCTCCTACTGTATTTTACGCTTTTTGGAGATTGAGGAATAAGAATCTTGGGTGATTTGATGGATCGAGGCGTTCGAACAAGCCGTGGCTGTGCTGTTACAGATGGAACAATGCGCTTCTCATCCAAGTGCAGACAATTTCATGTTAAAAATGAATTTTATTGATGCCAAATGGCAATGTGTGCAAGGCGATACTAAGAAAAAACAGTCAATTTGTGTTCCAGAGTAATAATCTTGCCGGTCTGAAGGCCGTAAATGCTTTCAATGCTTTGGTAACCGGCGCATTCGTAGAACAACAGAGTGCGTACAATTAGATATTTCCAGTGCAATTAGTTTCTAATACATCAGGGTCGTTAGATCAGTAAATAAAAGGCACCTCGTTACGGTGGCCGGAAAATGCATCACCTATCTCTCATCAAACTTGGTGTTGGTGAAATAATTCTGGGGGAGTTACCACCGCATGACAACGTGAAACGAAAGTGGCCCCAATCAAACTGAATGCTATAAAATCCTTCCGGTTGCGGTCAGTTTGGTTCTCCTTGAACATGACTAGAAATCATACAGGATGTGTCACACAACCGACCTTAGCGGCGTGCACGTCGCCAAGTCCCAAATGGACTTCCTGGCTAAACTGTGTTTGCCGTTGTATACAAGCACATTGTTGTGAGGTTTAAAAAGCTCCCGGGTCAGCCCCAATTGTAGTATCCTACTCTGGCATAAGGCAGAGAGGTTTTGGCCTCAATAGTGATTGAAGGTTTAGGCATCTTGGCTGTTGTCCATGAGTTTTATGATACAGGTCCCCCTTCTTTCGCCTCCTAAACTTCACAGAATTTTCTTTCCCGAATGGTTGTGTAGGAGGTAAACGCAATTGTGTTACTGATGCAAAGATGCTAATTGTAAATGCGATACTGTTGAGTTATCTCCTAATCGTACTATCATCTAAAAACCACCTGTATTCTACTTTATTTTTCGTCAGAAGCAAAGATTCACCAGCCTGATGAAAACGGAGTTTGAAAACCGCTATAAATTACTGAAAAACATGAAGAAAGTCACATTTCGGGTGAAGACAATCGCTAAAAAGTGGGATGACTGTAACAGTTGGAGCTGATGGTTGCAAGTAAAAACGTTTAACCTAAAAGTTGCACGAAAGCTTGTATACGTCCACAAATTTATTAAACGAGTTCTGCCCAAAGCGAGTAATAATGGTTGGTAGATGTTGACCAGTAGACTAGAAACCAATAAACTGAAATAATAGACAGAGTAGCACTTATTCCTGAATTAACTTGATGCTAACAGGAGACTTAATGGAATATCTGGCCAGACTTCAGTTGAAAGTGACGCACAGAGGCTGCGCAGTGTTCACTTTGGAACGGCATTCGAGAGATCGAGGCGATTTTCTTTGTTTGTCACCATTTAGAATGTTGGTTTTTATGTTATTTTTCAAGTACGGAGTAAAGTTGATAGAAACTCGGAGACTAGACCTACCTGATGGGCGAAACCGATAAAGGACTGCGCAGGAGTTTTCACAAACCTTATAAGTTGAGCCATTTTAAGAATTTAGAATGCAACACTTTAGTCACATTCCACACATGAATACAAAGATCGATCGTGTGAAAATGTGGTCAAGCACGAACGAAGTGAAAAATTACGATATGTATTAAAGTTGTCAGGAGATGAGTGCTATTGAAAGTGATCGATCGGCAAATTGAAACATTTAAACATATTCAGAGCACAAATAAAAGTTTCATTCCATGGATCGCTAGGCACTAGAAAGGTTTCCGTGTCCAATACCAATTTGAGAAAGAATTACGCAGCGAACGAAATATATTAAGCTGAATGTCGTTTTTGATTTAACATTGTGGTGATTTTCGTCAGGAGGAGTTTCTTATCATATGACGGTACAAATTTTTACTTCAACATTTCACGCAAGCAAGATTTTCCCGACTGGTGTACCATATTTTCATTTGGTTGGAAAGTTAAAAGAAACTACCTGAGAAGGCTGACCGGAAGGCTGATTGTGCCATAAGTCACGGATCATATTTCCCAGGGGGTGCAATAAAATCACATTAGATGGACAAAAGCTCCACCTGATACAGTCATCGAACCATCTGTGCCTCAGTTTGTTTCGCGAAAATTTGATATAGGTTAGGCCAACTTTCTACGTATATGTTTCCACATGAATCTGATGCCATTTACCATAAGATGCATGTGAATATTTCAAATTAGAGGTATTTCGGTTCATAAGTGACAGAGTTCGTTAACGAGATACACTCATTTGCAATTTAGTTTGGAAAGCTAACCGAATCATTCGTTCGTCGTATTCTTCATCTGGATTTGCAACAAAATACTGCTTTGTGCTGCGGTAACACGGTATTCAGGACCAGGATTTTTCGTAACATACTACTCATAAGGTTGCCGGGAGCTGTTAGACATCATCATCAAGTGGTTGTAGTCTTCGAGCCTAGGTGATGAGTCCAAAGAAAGGTGAAACTGGCAATGCGCTGTTGAGAAGTTTTCAGTAACGTTATGAGTAATATGTCCCGCCAAGAAAACATACTCCCATATTCCCAACCGAAGCGTGGAGCGGCCTTCGTGCAGCACATTCGGTTGAATGATATGGAAGTGAATCCTTCAGTTGATTTTGCAAATCAAACCACTGTAATGTGCAAAGGAGTGTATTTTGCCAACTGCATACTGCACAACGCTCAAGTTGGATATGTGGTTGATAGTAACTCAGGAACTACTACTGAGCCCCAGTAAGCTGCCAAAAGGCATTCATCAATCTCATAAGTAGTGTGCTATATCTATGAAAAGTGCCCACATTGTTTGGTTGGCTTAATAGGGTCTCTAGGAAACTAAGGCAAATTAGAAGAAAGCATTAGTTTATGACCTCTGATTAGTCACCTTGTGTAATCTGAACGTCAAAAGTTGATGGGTCAGTTTAGGGAACATTTCCGGAAGGGTGCCGCATTTTTTTTACCATCCATTCGATTTCTCAAGCAGGTTCAGAGTGCAGTAATATGTTATCTTTCCAGGTTTCTCCTTATTCTTCTGGTCTACAACCAAGATTCTTGATCTGCACCGTCAAACAACATGTTCAGGACACAATTCACTTAAAAAACACTTGTACAAGCAACCAAATGGTGCGGCCAAGATGCCAGGATGTCCTCGGATGTCAATGCCAGCGACCACGCCCTAGCAACTCAAATTAAGACATAGGATTACTGAGAGCTCAGGTCTACTCCCAGAGCTTCACTAGTGTGCCGGGGGAACGCCCATCTCAGTGTATGTGTGTGTGTGTGTGTGAATCATGATATAACCGACATGCCATGACCAACGCCTAATCGAACCAAGGGTAATCCAGGTGAAAATGAATGTTTATGGGTGTTTAATTAAGCACAATTCAATAAAGTTCTTTTGAACTTTGAGCAGAGTTGAGGATATTTGTTAGCGTGATGGAGACGGCGAAAGTCTTCGTCTCTCAAAGACGCCTGATATCGCAGAAGACACCAGTGAAACGGTAAATCAGTTCCAAAGGGTTTACGCGGCTGATATCTGTGAAAACATCATGGCACAATATCGAATGCGGCTTCGAACGAAATTCGAACAAGAGACCAGACCACTGAAATACTTTTCACTTCTATATTAAGCTATCGATTTTAAAACCAGCTTCAGCATGTTCCTTTGTCGCGTTTGCCGGGTTACTGATAGCCGATTTAATCCAAATGGCCAGTGACTTGAGCTGGAGCATTTACTCAAAAAACGCCTGCAAAGTCCACTTCCACTGGAGCGATGCGACATATAACTGATCACTATTTGCATATAAATGTTTAGCTTTGGAGTCTGCGGGAACACTTATCTGAAAATAACCAGTGGTATTGACGAAGATGTACTCAGAGAAAGAAACAGTTTTCAAACCTTTCGGGGGGAGGGGGCGGGGACTCGAGTAAGTAAGCTGGCTGAGGCGACCAAACAGGAAAGCCTGTCGTTTTTCCTTTGCCTTACTGACTTGTCTGCAACAATATGAACGGAACTGCGGTCCTATAAGTGAGTGTTAGGCTTCGCCTGAATGCATTTGAATGGGCTGAACACTGAGTAACTTTGAAGGAGGCAATGAGTCATTCTTTGTTCCACGGGAAAAAGGACAAGTCTGACTGCAAGAGAAAAAGGCAAACGCTCCATAGTACAACTTCGCCTATTCACACATTTAGCAATAAACGTTCTTACAGAACAGCGAGGCAATCAGTGGATCCTAGTATTGGGGGAGATTATTTTTAATTGTGGTATCTACTATGGCAACTAAAGAGGCTTCTATGGTTGCAATTCTATGACATTTGATAAGATGGAGTTACAATTTGAAGGAAGCATTATACGCCAGTTATAAAGATTTAATCATCTTGCTTATCTGTGTACCACTGAATGAAATTACTTGGAATATACATTTGTGAGCACCTTTGAAAAGAAGAGGAATAATCTGTAAGCAAACTACGTGCAATAGCAGCTTAAAACAGACGGTTTTTTGACAGACAGAAATGCGGAATCACTTTAGACTTGAAGCAAGGCTTTCGCCTGTGAATCGAGAAGAAAGTCCCACTGACTTGTGAATGTGCCGGCAGTAGGGCCCCGGGCAA
>SJOL01004217.1:218376-232410 GCA_004794785.1 Opisthorchis felineus | reverse complement strand
TTTTATGTACTACTGAGTCCGATTTTTGTGTCATGCTCCTCCTTATGCCGGTACAACACTAGTAAGCTTATCCTCGGGTGATATCCAATCTGCCGCACGACTGCAGTTGCTAAAGAAGGACTGGTCGTAACAACAACCCAACGGGTCAAGATAAGTCGAGTAACAAAGCTTCAAATGAGCCACTTCATTCTTAAAGTTGCGAAATGTGATCATGTTATATCAAGTACGCCAGAGGAGCGTTGTGTAAAACTTGAAGTGAACCCAAATATCCAATGGGAATTCGTTCATCCTGCATTATTGTACTGCTCGTCCAGAATTTCAGCTGAGCATGGAAACAAGCGGGTGAAGGCTATTATTTCCAACAACGCAAACAGAACAGCCAGACTCATGTCGATTGCCCACCCATGAGCGACCGGAACTTGTGAGGTCACGTGAGCGGGTTTGACGCGTTTATCGATGAGAATACTGTTCTTAAATTTAGTGGTTCGGATGTACCGGAATGTCAGTGATTTGGGAATCCCACAACGGCTGATGTATTACAAGGTTTACTGGCTGGTTTATCGGTGTGATTGGTGTGATTGTGACTATGTAAACCGATACCGTCAGAATAATCGCAAGACAGAATCGGTTTGGAGGGGATGAGTTGATCGGTCGTTTGAGGTGTTTTCTTCAAATCCAACGATGCTATGACTGAAGATGAAGTGATTTCCGTTTCGTCTCTTGATGTCTGAGCCATCCTTCGGAAACCTAATGTTTAATAGCGGACTAGCAATAGGCTGTGCGTTTCCTGTTTAACACTCCGAATCGGGCTAAATAGGGTGGTTTGCCTCATATTTCCGCGATAGTTTACATGTCGTTTTACCGTACAGTTTTCAGGTTGCCGATAAAGAACCAAAAACAATCAATGTACGGAGTATGAGGCTTTGTGGAATCTAAACTTTGGGAATACACACCATCTTCATTGAGTCACAAAATGCCCCAGCATTTCATAACGAAATAGGTTTTGCGGCATGATATGTTTTCCAGAAATTATTAACCTCAGGGATATAATGGGTACCCAGAGTGTTGCGGATCCAAACATGGCATTTCTCCCAAACAAGCATTCATGAAGCGAAACAACCTTTCTGAATAGGATCATTGCAATTCGACAACTTTTAGGGAATAACCGAAAATCCGGTTGTTCACTTGATGCAAAATCTTTTCTTAACGAAGACGAGGATGCGAGGTTTGGGCATCCGGCTTTCATGCACTTTGACCCCAGTTGGGTAGTAGGGCAATGGCAGGAAGATAACGTCGTCTTCGCTAAGGAGGTGTGACACATATTCAAAACTATTATTTCCTTCTTTGAAGACTAACCCTCAGTTGAAACACTTGTGCACGGCCCCTTGTGAGTTGCATTTTCTGTGTACCTTTTTGAAGAGGTAAAGTGCCAGAGGTCACCATATTTCGTGAGCCCCATCAATCGGTCTTCATAGAAGAAGCGGCTTTATATCAATTCTTTACCGTAACAGACAATTTAGCAAGATCTATTCTTTCTCCAGTTAAACACAAGAAAGACATAATTGTCTGTCTTTGACAGGTCATCACAAAGAACCTACAGACAGTCGTTTAGGCACTGGTCTTTCATGCGAAGGAATTAACTCTTGAAAGTCTTTTTGACCTCCACGGCAAACCAGTTTTTGACGATATTACAAAAGTCGGTTCCCTACGAAAGTCAAACAAACTGCATGCCGGTCTAAGGAATAATCGGGCCTCAGTGTAATAGCAGAACCCTGCAAATAGAACATGTCACGGAAATAATTAACCAGAGTTGGTTTTAAGCGGTAGTTTTGAACATTCTTGACTGAGTCTCCTGGAGAGCCCAGACACTGAGTGACCAAGTCACCTCAAGGAGGAATTATGCCTCGGACGTATGCCCTATAGACCAAAAAGTTGCCTTTTCGACATATGGTATTCTATATAGTTGATTCTCCCAGAGTCGAACTGAGTAAGCAACAAAGCCATGACCATAGCCCCTGGAGTTCACCGTAACACAAAACTTCAAACTAGAGTGTCACTCTGTATTTATCACTGTCACCACCTGCCAAGCGCTTGACATAATTTTGTAGACCAACATCTCTGGACGGCCTTAGTGCTACAATTGAAAACGTCTACAATGGAATAGGCCAGAGGTTTGAACTCAGCTGCTGGCCTCCGGAACAATTTCAGCCGGTGTTTGCAGGATGATGACTTCCTAACCGAGTTGTTCTGACAATCAGTGTAGTGATGACGTTGGCTGGCGGTAAAGGTGGCTTTGGGGTTGCAGGGGTTATAAAGGAGGATCTCATTATTAGTGAAAAAGCTTTCGTGGTTTAATTCTTTGTTACCAGATATTGCAATAAGTATATCATTACTTCCTTGTACCGTCCACGGAAACCGTTTGCTCTGTTAGGCCAGTGGGTGGTCTTTGTTCATGGAAGGGGTTTTGGAAAACCCATTACATGTTGGGTTTGGAAAGCGTAAGCATGGACATTATGAATGCTACCTAAAGTAAATATACGCAGCCGAAGTCAGTTAGCCAGATTTGGTGAAAAGAGCAGAGGTCAATCATTACAGGCTGCTGGTGAATACTCCAGTCTAGTGATCAATAGATGAAGGCGTTCATCAGTTGTGAAGTCAGATAAGAAGATAAACTAAGTCTCCTTTGATTGACGTAGGTGCGATGTTTTCCAATTGCAAGACAAAGGTGGAAGACGCCCTAAACACAGAGTAACCCCTGACAACGCATTTTTATCCTTATAGCTTCTTATCACTCAGTATATGCCGAATGTTCAACCGAACCATGTTCTTTTTCCAGACAGTTTCATGTTTGACCTCAGGACGAAGCCATGCACATTGTTCTGTACTGGCATTTTGACTGCCAAAGTGTTGTTGCTGGAGCGGAATGGCAACCAACGTGCAAATTATTTCATGGATCCATGGTGGAGAATATCTACAACGGAGGATAAAATAAACGCATCCGCACACGTTCACGATGCATTATCATCGGTCACAACACTAGACGCAACATCTTCGAATGTATACGAGTTGACATTTTGTTTTATGGTTGCCTGTTGCCACCAGTGGATGTGGAAAGATTTGGAAGAACATGAAGACGAATTATTGGTGAGCGGACCGGCTAAGATTCCCATATATACCGTGATACAGTTATGTAGCTGGAGTGCCTAATCCCGGGTTGTAAGGCAGCATCAAAGTTTGGGAAACAAGTAAGGTGGATGTGGCATTTATGATGGAGAGTGTCTTCATTACCAACACTCCATTAACCATATTGTGTATTTAATGGAACGTAGTCTGGTCTGGTCTTGTAGTTGCCATGTGACTTAACAGTGAGAGGTATTTTCTTGACAAAACTAGATGCTGAAAACTCTTCTATATTCGAAAATTATCGTGGACCAGTAGTTTTGCTGTCTGTCATTACCACCAATGTAATTTGCGGATGAATGTGTTTCACCGACGGAGATTATTATTATTATTATTATTATTATTATTATTATATCCAGAGCTACTTTGCGAATGCGCTTGTTCACTGAACGAAGCTACGATAAACAGACCGCTGACAGGCTCTTCGACTGTCCAGCGCCACATATCTAATACAACAGTTTGCCCGATACAAGAGTACATGCTAACAGTGACACAGAGCTTTCCCGCCCAAGAAATCGTATGCACACCCTAGATTGAAGTGCAGATTTTGAGACCCAACTGTGAAAGCCCGTCCCTAATCTCTACCCGAGATTTGCATGAGAGATTAGTAAAAACATTCGACTGAAATTGTTGACGCCAGAGAAGGTTCAATTTACGGCAACCGGTTGCCCCAGTCAGACACCGTCAGTACGCTTCACCTGCCATCAAAGATGTTACAACTCGAGGTCAACCCCACAGACAGTAAACAAATAATTTACTTCACCGGAAAGACACGTACAGTGGAACCTACCCTAGCTTGTGAACGCCCAAGAAGTGGGAAAATTCAAGTGTCAGACAGATGGAGCCAAAACACTCGGTACAAGAGTGGAATCTGACAAGGTGATTTTCAACCGGCAGGACAAGCTGTGTTTGAACAAAAAAATGGCAACCGGTGGGATGTAGCTAACGCTTACATCTCATCGATTAACGCGACGCTCTACGTTATCCGAAGAATTAAATAACTGTCAAATCAGATTAATGCAGCGACAAATCCCGTACGACTCAGCCGTAAACGAGTTGCGCCGTTCTGTCACAGTATGAATGATCGGAAAAATGAAATTCTGAACACGATGAGTCCGTCACAAATAACCCGGCTGCTCTTACTGTTAGTGCGGATACCAAAGCATGTCCTAGGAAGTGTAGATCTAGCCTGCCCATGGGAAATTCCTTGTCCGGTAAAAAATCTTTTTCCACCTTATCCACTAACCAGTTTGATTCTCTGCTGCATCCCATGTGGCCAGGTTTTTTCTGATACCTTCTGCAGCCACGTTTGTCCGGATGTTTCTGATGGGGGGAGGACGACGAACTACAGCCCGCAGACTACAAAATGTGTCAGAAGATGCACTGAATGGATGGTTACACACTGGCTGACCTAATTAGAGTATAAAATTTGGTACAGTTTATCCATGTACCATGTTGGCTGGAAGAATTTCGGCGAATTACTGGCGAGCATGCTTGATTGCCGGGATGTATGCAGTTGGAAACAAGATGATTTCAGAATAGATCTGATTAACGGATTTCCGAAAGCAGCAGCGATAATCTGTTCAGTCAAAGCGTCTTACGCAAGAGACGGCAGAACAAAACCGTTTCACCTTAGTATGTGAAGGTGAACTTTAACAACCGAGGTGGTCTACGTAAACTTATGATGATCTAGTAGCCTTTTAGTTCGTTCGTTCAACTGTAACATCCTTTCGGTGCCTAGCCACCATACCACCCGAAGGAAGCACGAGGGCTGAGATACTGCCAGGTTGCCCAAGCCTAGACAGAAGTCGAGGTGCAGAGGCAAGGTTCGAACCACGGATCTTCCGGTCAGTAAATTTGCGCTCTAACCACTGAGCTATCTTGTCTCCCAGTTAGTTACTAGTTGGTTCCCCTTTATTGCTGCTTGCTATTGACGTGCTTGCTATTGAGAATCCTTCCATTCCAACGGCTGGTTAAGGTGAAGCCAATTCAGTTTGTTCCTCCCGAAGTTCTGCGGGTATTTTATGTTGTTCTTTTTCGTTGTGTTATTCAATAACACTCATGGCTGACAGCGATAAGCATACCTGCATTGGGCATTTGTCCAGTAACTACAAACCACTGTTTGGGCGAGTACTTAGCGTTATTTATTCTTAGTTGACACCATGAATGAAAGTCGTTATTGAATTTGAGAACATGCATATCAATTATTGAACTAGAATAATCAGCTGACCAAACCACTTTCAGCCTAAAGTCCATCGCAATTACTTATCCTAATTATCAAGGTTCATTATTTGCTACGGGTCATGCTGCCGTATCATTTAAAACAGTAACTGAAAAAGTAAATCTTACAGCTATGAGCACCTTTCTTTGCATATCTGCTCTGCAGCTCGAAGGAGACACACGGGCGGGGAGTCTGCCAGGTTTTTCAAACCTAGGCAGGAGCAGCGGGAATGCTACGGTTGGGTTCGGACAACGGACCCTCAGATCAGTGGCTTTGCACCCCAGGTACAGAGCTATCTCAAGCACCAAACCGTGACCAACCCTCGGCTGAAACAGTCTTTTTCTCTGACACATCTATTTAGATTTGAATTACCTATCGCGTGATGCTTCAAATAGGACCCTTTCAAGCATAATTTTAAGAGGCCATAATTGCGTGCTCATCTGACACGAGTATTGGCAACCGCTTGTCCAACCGAGTTGAGTTCAGCTGACCAGCACGATCAGCTAACTAAACAGATATAAGGTTATGATGAGCACTGCTATGGGCAGAAAGCCCTGAATGTTTCTACCTAGAGTCCATAATGTCAGTCTCTGTGTTGCATGACAATTCACACACAGTTCGACACTCATGAAGGGAAAACGTGTCATCAAAGAAGGCAACGTTAAACCATGACTTACGGATGCATAATGCGCTCCCACTGTGATTAATAAATCACAGTAGCTTAGCTCTGTTTCTGGGGCGTCCCCACATATGATAATGTAGATAGTCCAACAGACAAGGTCAACGAAGTTGATCAGCTGAATTTTCGTCTCCCTAGCACACGAACGAACGGTGTTCAACGCGAGTCTGATGCACTGGTAAACCACAGTCGCGTGGCTATCCAGTCACATGACACACCAAGAGTTCAACGAATGATTGGCTTGTTCACGTCACACACGAGATAATTGAGCGCCGTCGTAGTGGTAATCCGCGCTCAACACAGCTGAGTGACCACTTCTCTGGACGGCTCCACACGACACGATTCAGGAGCCATTTGACCGCTTGGGGGAAACACACACGCACGTGCGCAGCAGTCTGCGCTTGTCAGCCTGCATGGCTAACATGTCTAGCCAAGCAGCTAGTTGACCAATCACGTTGCGCATACCAATGAACGCAGAAAAGTACTGTTTTTTGCCTCTGGTTCTTACCCAGGCCGCATGAGCGATACGTCAGGGTTGCATTCACTGGGTTTTTAACCGCTTGGATTGCGTGACAGGCGACTCAAGGATAGCACTATGTGACAGTCCAAAATGCCTCCCTTATCCATCTGTTTTGCCATCCAGACGCTTTAGAACTAAAAAGTAGTCTGCGAAATACACTCATTTGCAACTTAACCTGATGTTGGCGGGAGACTCAACTGAACCCCAGCTAAAACTCTATTTCGTGATATTTTTCAGCTGAATGTGTCGCACACATGCTGCCGCGTGTTTCGGCTGGGATGATATTCAATATATTGAAGTACGCTTTCTTCACACACCTGTTAGTTTACGTCACTTGTGGCATCAAAAAGATATCACTCGGTCTCAAGGGTTGCGTGTACCAGGCTACAGTAAGGGCTGTGTTGTTGTATGTTTGCCAGACGTGGCCTCTGTGGAGATATGATGTGGGCGTCTTCAGGTTTTTGACCACCAATGCCTCAGAAGCGTTGCTGGTGTCGAATGGCGTCAACGGAATCAAAAAGAAGTAATTAGAAAATGGGTATTTGGTTTTCCAGGAGGTACTTCATCGCGGAAGACATCCAGCAACATCATCTCCGATGGCTCGGCCACTACGCATGCCGAAACACCGACTACCGAGATAAGTGTTGTCCTGTGTGCCTTCTTCAGAATGGTGCATACCTCGGGGTGGACAACGTAAGTCTTGACAGAAGGATGTGAAAAAGATTACAAGTGTTTGGGTGTTGCTAGAGCCGTCTGCCTTCCAGAATGGGATCCACGTGACCCCTTCGGGCTTGATTAGAGACATTGCAAGAAGTGGCGGCTGATCGATGTCAGTGGCGTTCGTGCTGTCAGTTTAAATATGCGTGAATTTTGCCCAATGGATTTTCCGTCACTGACTGGTTAGGAATCAGGCAAAATGAGTGCGATCAACAATGGACAATGAAGGTTGCTGAAAATGCCGAGAGCAAAACGGTGGAACTCGCCATTTTCCAAAGCGGGGAAATCTCATGTTTTGGAAAGTCTCGGTGACAAAGCAGGTGTTCCTGCTCAGATTGCCGTGCTTCAGATGTGACGCAGCCAGTAGGACGTACACTGCACGCCGACGTCCAATCCGATAGACTGGTTTAGCTTTGATGCACTTGTCAGCTGATTTGGGGCAGGAAGTGGGATTAGTTCCTCCGCCTTATCAACAAATAACTGTTTTATTGCAAGCTTCTTTCTCAAAGGTTAAGGGTTTCGATTCATCAGTAACTCACGAGCTAACCTGGTTGGACAGGCAGTATTTTCAGCATTCTCTCTGCCACCTACTCTTCAGTCATTGTAGTCTGATATTGTTTTTGCCGCACCGCAGATCGGTTTGTTATGTCTTAAGATTCTAAAGTGAATGGCGTAAATAGCACCCACATTTCGAACTACAATTTTTTCTAGAAGTTGTGCCTAAAGTGAAGACATGCACATTTTAATAAGTGATGGTTCTGATTACCCATTAGGAGTGATTTTTTTTTACCTCCAAGGGAACTAAGTCTTCTAAATCAACTAGGCTCAATCCGAAAGAAGAACGAATCAATACCTATTTCAGAAGGGCCTGGTAAACAATATGTAGTTTACCAAGCCCTTCCGAAACGAGGTTCCAAATTTTTCCAGTTGATTGAGAGTCAATACATATTTTGCAATTAGATCAGTCATCAGGCTGCTCCATTTTTACGATGTAGTTTTGTATGTCGAGAAATGGAATAACAACCGTATAGATCTAAACTCTTTCGAACATAGTAATTTCTCATTTGCTTCAGATAAAATTGGATAACTCTCGACACTGTTTAATCAGTTCATGGATTGTCTTCAAGACTGTCCGAAAATCATGTGAGCAATTACTTGGGGCCTTGCCCTAATTGTCCTTTTAAGGTGAAAAATTTTCGCGCAATTTTCGAAATACAGACAAACTGTAAAGATATTTTTCTCTCTCGTGTGCTTTTATTTTGGCTATTTTGGAGGCTAAGCATTAAAAAAGTCCTCAATACAGTAGAAAGGACCGGAAAAACACCTAACGCCGCTTCACTTTACTGTCAAAATCCTCTATGGTCCAGGGTGTCATACTACACGAGGACATCGCATATAAAGGCCATGAAATCTTCATTCCCAGTAATTAAACAGGTGTAAAGGACAAAGTCTGGAGGCAGATAACAGCAAGCACTCAGTACAGTTTTCGATGGGCTTTCTCCGAACAACTCGCATAGCTTAATGTCCGTTACAGAAGATGCTTCCCTCAAAAGAATGTTTTGTGTTACCTGATGTTATTCTTCAGATTTTTTGCTATGGGTCAGATACGCGCCTGGCAAACAAATTCGCAGGACTACCTACCAATGCTCCTAACGGACTTTTGATGGATCAGATGATTCGCGGACTCGGACAGGCACTCAGGTAGAAAGATTAATTACATTTGCTCAACGTTGACATCATGAACTTCGGAACTATGGCTTTGCACGCCCCACAGAAGACTCAGGATCACTCTCTGCCCTATCTTCAGTGTTTTAAACAAACGGGAGTACAAACGGGAGAGAACTTTTCAGACTCGAGAAATACTTTTGATGTAGATGAATAAAACAAGAATGGGAGAAAACGAATTTTTCCATCTGTATGAAGTTGAGGACAGCTTTAGCAATGTTTATTTCAGTGTTCAACTGTTCAGCAATGCCTCAAACTCAAGAGAAGTTTCAAAATAATTTACTTGTGTTTGAGATCCCAATTTAATTGCTGCAGATTAAAACTTTGTCCTGTTATTTAGAGAAGTTGAATGAAACAAACGAACATAAGAAGTTTGAACGTCAGTGTTATTAGCATGCATCGGATTGGAATAGTTCGCATCAGTTTTTATTCGCTTTGTGCTCCACCATCTGAAGCTGGACGCCATATTCCCTAAAAAGTTTTGAAGGAATAATGAGGCAAACTAATGTAATCTGGGTGTGAAAGATAGAACATTCAGACGTAGTGAGACATTAGTCGGCGTTCTCCTTCCTTTATTTCATTTTGGATCTCATATTGTCAGACACCACAAACGGAAATATAACGATCTGAATAATGGCTCAAATGACAGAGGAGTTTTGTTAATTTATCCGGGTTTTCCAACAGTTTTACAAGGAGTGCATATACTTCTTTGAACATTTTCCGGCTGATCTTCTGACCATGGAAAATGGAGACAGTTAACAGTCAAACTGCGTCGGTGCGGTCCAACTTCGGCTAAGCGGTCCGACTCTCGAATTTAACACTCACATGATAACGAGACATGCGCAGGTTAATGATTTCAGATTGTCAGTCTTCTTGGCCGGCTTATCGTGCGCATCTCAAAAGACGAGTGCAGTGACCTTCATACTATCTGAAATCCAGTGATCGCTTCCCTCCCTCACGAGAGAGTTCGCTGAATGGAAGATTGACCCATGACCGCTCGTCCGTACTTTAATAAAGACTGTCTCAGTGACTCACGTGACTGTTGAAGTTTTCGGTTGCGCAACGCGAACCAGAATAATGAATGACTGTTCTGCTTTCGGGCAAGAACAGTATACTCGGTTTGAAAAGTGGCTTACTTTGGAGCTAAATTGCAGCGATATGTCGGAAATAATGGACATGACACATTCATCAGAAAACGCCACGTTTGTTTCTACAAGGCTACAACGTAGAAGAATGCGTGCAAACGAAGCCTGGACACTTCGGCTGTCAAAAGAATCTACAGAAGTTGGGAGGATTCGGTACTGTGATTGCTCATATTCAAAGAGACTGCCAGGAAACAATTAAACACAACTAGCGGGTGTTCCACCATTGAAAGAACATTTTACTGCAGGCAGAGATTACATCTTCCATACCAGCATTGTGTGATCCAGAGAAATTTCCTCTGCAACCCTTACTCTGTCTTCCCCCGCCCTCACCGCTATCAGTCATATGACACTGGAAACGCTCTCTTCTAGGCTTCAAACAGACTGAGCTCCAAGCACCATTTAGAAACTTTTTTTCTTCCACTCATAATCTAATAAAGCGGCAATCAGTTTGATGAACGTAATCGTACAGTGCGCCTTTCTCTCCCTATTCAAGCTAGGGCATCAAAATTTCCAACACATATCACTCTCACGGTCATCCTCTGAGGTTTTTTGCATGCTGAAAGGGTGCGAACCGCCAAAAGGTTCATTCCGAATCACGTAAGCATCAGTTAACCTCAGATTACTCGATGTCCTCTATTAGATCCCAGTTTTGGGGTTACGTTCTGTTACATCTCTGTTTAGCTTCTGTCAAACTTTCAATTCGACTCCCCCCCCACACACACGGGTTATATCCCCAGCCCGTCCACGGAACCGAACGGCATTTTCAGCTGAGTACAGACCATAATGCTACCACACGATATATCCGGGTGAAAGTAACGTTCCCATTGATTAAGCACTATGGATTGAGACGTTGTCATGTTGGTAAATCGTTTCCCTTGTATTGGAATCGATCGTGATATTTCCGTCTGATTTAACCACACTGTCTTGACTGCGAAATGGAACCTGAAACAAAAAGTGATCGATTACAAGTTCGACTATCGTACATTCTCTCTTTTTTCTCACCACGTGCTAAAGGAAGACTGAGACATCTGAGCCATCTGTATTTCCCATTTTACCACCGGTTCACTTAGCCTGTTCCCAATAATGAGTAAATGAGATATGAATTTCCGCTTGCTTGATTTCACGCTCCACGCGCAATTAAGTCAGCCAAGGATTTTTCTTTGTTTCTTTTCATTTCATACTTAGAGGAGTTCTGAGTATTTGACGAACGTACTTGACCCACACTTGCGAATTATAGGACCAGTTTTATATCCGATGTACTTGTTCTTTTATTATGTATTGTTCTCAGCAATTTATGTTTTCTCTCATTGTGCAGAAATTATGGTGAGCTTCGTGCTTCCGTGTCACCCCACCCAGATAGACTGGAAAGGAAGTCTTTCAGTAAAGCTCTCGATCAGGTAACTTTCGTCTTACCATGTGCTGAATCAGTGAGAATAATGAGTATAGCTAAGGGGCTGTCATAGGTAAGATCACCGTAGTGGCCTTACTGTTTCGCATTCAGTCAATACACGAAGTAATATTTTAAGAATTTCCTGTGCATGAAGCCAAAATTGGGGTAATTTCAGCGAACAGCTCAGCTGAGTAATGTTTTCAAAATTTAGGGTGTTCTCAGTTGAAGAGAAAAGCAAGAAAAATCAGGAGTATTAATAGCGTTTTTGGTATGCTACTCTAAAAAGTAGAACCAACAGGTTTTGCACCGATCACCAGGCATCAGCGTTGGTTGGATAGGACCAACTTATTTGGACTTTCGACTGTGACTTACACAACCATTTCAACTTCACTTGGATTAGTTTACATGCATCAGCCACAAAAAGCTCCAGACGATCCATTTGATTCGGTGAAATTCATAAGGCAACGATGGTCCAAGCATCGATATTGCTTCAGGTGCCCTAAGTGTTCATCTTTAGAATTGTCGCACTTACCCAACCAGCATTATTTTGAACGAAAGCTCCAGTCGTGACAAGCAACAATAATGTGGCAGTCAGAATAGTATGATTTTTTGTTTGATAAGACTGCGACTAGAACGTAACCAAGTCACAAACGAAAAGCTGAAAGTGTGCTTGAAATACTAGTATACTTTCAAAAACTACCAGAGTGCTCGGACAAGCTTTCTTGACCTATGAAACGAAGTGCGGGCAAATGCCAATTGAGTTCTGTATGAGTAGTTAGCTCAACTTGGGAATATTCCCCTGTATCCCCTATATAGTGTACATTCATTGCTTCCGGCGGAAAAACTAAGCCCTAGTTTGGGAAAGCGTGTTGCCACAAAATCATGTTCCATGTATGGTTTGTCCAGGGCTGCCAGCAACGTTTCCACAAAAGGAAAATTTAGTAGCTTAGTAAAGTAAGCATTTTTTCTCTTGGGTTGCTTGAATGAGGATGAAGAGCGAGTGAACAGCTGAGATAATGATTAGCGATATTCACAAAATAATTAACGTTTAATAAAAGCTTCTTTTAATGATGACATTGAAGTGATTAGTCGATGTTCTTATCTTGTTTGATGGGTATTTTTGGCTATTGACCGAAAGAAAACAAATTAAAATTTTGTAGCTGTTTGTGACAAAGATGAACTTTGAGTTGGACTCCATAAATACGTGGGAAAAGTGAAACTTGGTCTAAATTTCAATATGGTGAACTTGCAGGCGTCAACGTACTGTACACGACAGAACACTTCTTGGAGCCCCTGATGGGTGGCATTTCAATCTGTCGTGAGCGGTTTGCTGGGAATCAGTGGGTCTGAAACCCCCTTAGGTAGGTAGGTTAATTTGGGCCCCAATATCCCTGTGCCGATCGGACGCCGGTCAAATAGTTGGTACCATATTTCGACAATAATATTGGAGGTATTACTCGGCTGATTGAAGGTTTGATTAATTCTGTCAAAAAGTATTGAGTTCCTCCTGAATATAAAAGATTCTAGTTTTGGGCAACACCGAATGCTCCCGGCCAGAATGAACCATATTCAAGGTTTCAAGAATACATTACTGTTAGAAAAACATTGTCGCAAGATCCTGTAAAATGAGTGAATACAGAAATTCAAGATGTCACTCATTTAGCTTGATGGCATCTGTAATGGATCCCGTCGTAATAACTCAAACGACTAATTTGCATTGTACTGTTTGGCATGACCGCTTCTCTCACACGACTAAATTCGTTCTGTTATTTTGAAGGACTTCCAGAAGGGCAGTAATATAAAATCAGTTTTGCAGACTTTCTTTGAACGTACGATCTGGTTTAGTTTTGCCGAATCACACGTTGTGTGTTCTGCGTCTATTTTGAAGCACGTGTATCTATATAAGCCCTTATGAAAAGGATGATAAATTTTTAATTCCGAAATGATGTAACTGATTGCAGATTCGGAACAAGCCCCAAATATTTGTATTAAGCGTCAGCCGTTGCAGAATGAAGGAACGATAAGTGAGTGTAAATCCTCGCAAAACAATTTCATAAAGCCCGTTGGGTCGGAAGTGAAGGAGCATAGCAGCCATTCACATCTTATGCGTTACTGGAAAGAAATAATTTATTCGCAAACGCAATGTACACATTTCACCAGATGACCTGTAAGGAAACTGAGGAGAAATGTTCATACCCCAAATACTATTAATAATTTTATACAGGTTTCACTTTGAGACCTTTCAAATTCACCTGAAGCTATCCTCAGACCATTTCAAATACGTCACAGGATTATTTTGAACGAGTACTGAGGCCAGTTTTGAAGTGTCTCGATAGGAGTTTCATCGTCCCTGAAATTCAGGTGTTCCAAATGCGTGAAATCTTCACGCTTGCGCGCAACAACACACTCTTCTGAAGAATTCGACTCGTTCACTCAGTTATCGGGACACCCAATGGG
>SJOL01004217.1:194270-216773 GCA_004794785.1 Opisthorchis felineus | reverse complement strand
CTGCGTTACAGAATAGTTACTGGAAGGAGCAAAAATATTGCAACGAATAGTTTTCTGCAGTTATTGGAATTTCTGCGTACAATTAGGAGGACAGAATTCATTGGTGTTGTGACTGTGACCAGCTGGAATGCTTTCCCAGTTAATGAAAAAAATTGTTGAACGAATTATTCTGCTCCTATGGAAATCGATAATTTTCTTCATTCATTCTTGGCCAGCTTCGTGATATTTTCGTTTTCTGTGGTATGAATAAAACTAATTAAGGACGTATTCGATTTTTCGGTTGGCTGAAGATGATTGAAAAACTCAGTTCTATATTTTTTTGCACACATGGACAGACGCGTCGAGTGAGGAAGAAAGGGCTTCCTAGTTTATCCCATGAAGTATAAATTCATAAGATATCCATCAATTTCATATCAATAAATGCGCGAATGATGTTTCGCTGTACACAGAAACGAAATTCTAAGGATGATTTCCTTGCAGTTTATTTGTTCTGGCTTCTGATTTATTCTGTGATTTGAAATAAAAAACACGCACGTAATACACTAATTTTCACATGAATTTGGTTTTCACAGTGGACTCAGCTGAATCCAGCTTTATCTCTGGTACATGATCTTCTTCGGATGAATGTGGTGCACGAATTCCGCCTCATGTTTCAATTGGTACGACAAGTAAGCACAGCAGTATAGTTTCTTGAAGGAAACTGCTCACAAGGTTGACAGAAACTCGGGGACTGCGCCTACTTGAGGGTTCCTAGAAGGGGCGAAACACGTCGTTGGCTGTCGACGAGTTTTAAGAAACATTGTGAGTAGCTTATTTTGAGAAAAAATCGTTTTATTGTGTGTTCGAATGTGAGGGACCTCCGATGGATCATAATATATTGTTTGGCCCAGGTTGCATACCATTCATTCGTATTCTATAGGCAGCTTAAGCCTCACCTGACATTCACCAGTGATATTTGAATACAAGGACGAAAGGTGCACGTGGTTAATATACTTACTACTAAGGGTAGTTAGCAATAGGCTTTTGTGCGCGCATATTACGTGAAGCCTTGTGATGATGTTTTACTCCAAGCTTTTTATTCCAGTGATTTTCCTTTATCTGCATTGCTGTTATCAAAGAGTACGGAGAGAATGCAGCCTGCATCTGAAAGAAATAATCAGTTATCTTCCGGGAATACGGGCTAGCCTTTGGCAGGGGATTCGAGAACTAGATGCAGCTGCGTGTCCAAATCTGAAATAATGTGAAATAGTAACAATAAAACGAAGTGGTATAAAAGGCAAAAAGCTAGCCACTATTCTCATAAAATTTTCTGCAAACTCCGTAGGTGTTGGTACTCATCCTCGTATAACGCTTACATCCTGGATAGCGCTGCTGTCTCTAGTGAAGAAGGATGATATCTTGAAATAGCCTCAGGTACCCCCTGTCATCAGTTGGCTCTTTAGTGGTTTCATAGTAGCTGGAAGATTCCGTAGTAATGAATTTCACTGGCAAGGTACAGACTTACACGCGAGGGTGTGGCCAAATAGCACAGTAAGGGTGTTTACAACAGCTCAGTTTATGGTGGTGGATAAAAAAACAATCTGGATATGTATGAATGGTCATGCTTTCAAAGAGTTTTCTTAAGTAGCTGGAGATAAGCAGATTTTCAGCGAAAACGTCACATGAAGTTGCAAATGTCTCACAGATACACCAGCTTTTGGCGGTCTTCTTTCGTTTGTTTGGCCAATATTGTACATCTTGCCCACAATCAAGGTAACCACGCTACTGATTAACTATCTATGGCTAGTCAGAGGAAAGAGGTTTTAAATCAACCTAGATATTCACAGGTTGCGTACCGCCGAGTGATATAGCTGTGAATTAGAACTCTGCAATTCAGCATAGGTTGACCACACTCATAGGACAAGCCGTCCTTAGGTTTGTCCTTATCCATTTTCTCGGTTTATCCCAGTTGAGCTACTGTATCGAAATTTCTCAAAGGTAACAATGACCTTCTAATACCAATGGATTTGAAGAGATTTTGCATGTTCGGTAACCGTATGGTGGCACAGCAATTTTATTCAGGCATGTACATTCTCCTGGAGTTATATCAGCTAGTATATTTTCTGCGCTCAAGATGGACAGCTAAAACTATTGAAAGTGCGCGGTTTTATATATTTCAGATCCCAGTAATTGTACTTAGGAGGTGACTACTGGGAGGCTGGAAATCGATTACTCTGGATATTTATCAACCGTTATTTGATTTAATCAATGCCTTTCAAGTTGCAGAACATAACCTAAGGGAATGACATCGCAACTCCCCAAACGGAAGTAGAAGCTGGAACGTTTAAGGTGATCAAAACGTCGTCCACCTCACATCGTTGACTCCCTCTTATCTATGATCAGGCAACAGTCCTCCCAAATAATATATCCAGCGGTCACTAGACTTCCTTCTGTGGTGCCTTATGACCACATATTACAGATATGAATAAAAGTTCGGCCAACCTCTGATTTTGTATTTCTAATTACCTTCCCCTGCAACCGATCAGAGATTCTGCGAAAGTAATAACTTTCAATCTGTTCTTTCGAGATAGGGCGACCAATATTATCAGTGTTTCTGGTGAAAACAGCACTTCCGTGGTGACGTAAGGTGTAACTCGTTTTCAAGATTTTACTTTCTATTGTACCTGATGCAGTTTGCCTTAGTCGGCTGTACGTGAAAACATATCCCGCTGGGAACAGAATAAATACGGTTTCCGACTGCATTTTAAAACCACTGCGTGATGTTTTGTTGCGCTTAGTGTCAACAGACAGTAAACTGAAGAGTGTTGCGCACATACCAACGATGCCTCAGGATAATTTGTCTACATAGAATTGATGGAATAGAATACATATTGTATTGAATTCCTGTGCCTAAAAATTGATCATGGTATCACGTGCTTTAATAATTGTGTTTCAGGTGGTTATATAAAGCAGATGCTTCGGAAAAAAACTTGAAGAAAATGTTTTGGCCCACAAATTGGCTGCGTCGGATACTGAGGCTGGTGTCATATTTCTCCTGTCTTCTTTGTTCCAGAGTTGATGTGCCCATTTTTCCTGCCTGTCATTATTGGCGGTTTTTCATAACGGCGCACGAAAATGAGCTACCTGGCCTTGGCGGTGAACAGGTCTTCGTCATCCTCTCGCCAAACTTGTCAAGCTAGTGGCCGACCTAACCGACTGCACTCTCAGAGGTTTGAAATAGCGCGAACAGTTGTTATCGCCACAAAACACATTCGTCGGAAGGATGTCACACTGAAACTTTCAACAGGCGGAAGCCCATTGATGTTCAGGCCGTGCATGCAGTTCATATATTCTGCTTGGTTATGGAGAGATCAGTTGTTTTTTACTGGTGTTATTTCTAGTTTGCAAAGCAGGGGTAACCAACTGACCGCGATTTACACACTCCTGTCAAGAGTTGTGGAACAGAGTTATCCAAAATATGTTTATCCAATATATCTACTCTGGTGTTTCCTTACCAGAAAAACCTAATCAAATACTTGACTGACAGAAAGCTAGCTATATATTCCACTGGCTATACGCAGTAGGAACTAAAATTCTCAAGGCGCACAATTCATTAACACGGCTTTTTTGAACACCTCATACAAAACACATGAATCCTGCAAAACAATGAGTTTAAAAGCATGTTGCTGAGATATAAAGAACTGAGTTCATAGCCAGTGGCTAGTGACGTAACGCACATGGTCATCAGGATCCATTTGAAGAACTCACTGTCAAACTGCGCCACCAGCTCTTGTGCAACCTGTTTATGTTTTTCTTCCCCAAACCAGAGCCTGTTGGTTTACAGCTTCAATGATTATAACAACAGGATGATATTATTCTGCTAGTATCAGCGGATTGAGTCTCTCATGTCGTTCCTTAAAGCTTGGCGTGTTTTGTCACAGAGTTGCTTCCCCTGCAACCAAGCCGTTTCCGAGTGGCACCACGATATGTTACACTGGCGTTTTTGCTATGCTTTATGCGTAAAATACTGAATTTATATGGTCTTTATTGCCATTCACTTGGATACTGGCTCATTCTCTTTTCTGAATAATAGAGAGGACAATAAAAATTAGTTCTGTCTAACGGAAAAGTCCTGGATGTTTACTGTGTGGAAAATTTACAACAGGTGGCAAAGAAGCCGTTGAAACCTGTGAATTTTAGAAACATATTTTGGGTGCTTTTACAAGGAAGGAGGGTGAAACAAGTTCGTTTGCACGTGTCAGGTATAACGAAAAATGTGGATACGTAAGGGCCAAATTCTTTGAAAGTACGGTTCCTCAGGCCCTGGCTACTCATACCAAACGGTTGTCCCCTTTTGCTTTCCAAATATATGGCCGTGTAGAACGTCCAGTCACTTCTGTTCTGACAATTAAAATCAAGGTGATTGAGATACACGTCGACCGATTGCATTTTGAGGTCACATTAGATGGTGAGAATCTTTGGTAGTGTAGAAGCAATGTACTCAGTCTGTGAAGATTTGAATGAAGCCAGAATCAGTGAGCAAGTCTCCTGTAAGAGCTCCGATCTTGTTCAGCTAGCCAGTGACTCTAGCACGGCTTGAAGATTATCCAAGCTTATTCAAGAGCTTTGCCTCAAGCTGATATTTCAGTTCTCCCCCAGGACAGAACATCACGTCACCTATAAGCTGCAGCCTTGTCATTCTTACAGCCTTATTGGGATTTATTGGGTTTTTCAAGCTTCAGCACGTACTTGAACGATAATCATCACTAGTGCACGACTGGACCCAGCGGCCCGCAGTATTTGTGGGCTATGTTTTCTACAGTCAGCTCGGCTGCTCAGTGGTTCACAGCAAACACAGGCCGAAGACATATGAACTCAGCGATGAAGTGCTCCCTATTTATAAACAATGGCGTCGGAAGATGGTGTCAGTGATAAGTCTAAACAAACCACGAATAATAATAGCAAAAATACTGCTGCCACCACTAATTGCAATGTTTTTAGCGTTCACCGGTTTCCCTAGATTCCGTTAATAGAATGAGTCAAACACAGAATTTATGACGGTTTGTTCTTCCTGAAACCTAAGGAAGCGTACCTTACTCAAGATATTTTTATAGTTTAGACAATTACTGTTTCATAGGGCTTGGAATCATCTCACTTCTACTAAAATGCTCTTAGTATTTTCATTGGTTAGGGCAAGACTTTGGAAAATTGATCCTCGCAACTCTGATTAAGAATGACTTTTATTCTAGAGAAATAAAAATTGCTCGAGATCTCTGAGAGGCACTGTGAAATAGTGATGGCAACTTGGGTAGCTTTTTGCCCTCATCCATACACAAATAGCGCAAACTGAGCGAATCCAGAGGTCCTTGGCTTGCAGAATAAGTGTTATATCAGTGACGACAAATATCCATTCCACCTTCAGAAATGAAAACCCAGCTACTTCCAGCCGACAACACTAGGCAAATCTTGGTATCTTCTGTTTTCAACCGTATTAATATGTTTATGCGTGCTTGTCGTCCTCCAAACGCCATAAAAGACTGCTTAGCGTGGGATTTATTTTCTAGAAGATTTTCTACTTCATCAGATCTGAAGACAAATTTCCGGCCCACTAATTTAAATGCCAAGCTGCGTATGCAAAACAATGGTTCAACAATGTTCGTCCAGATCGGATTCCAAGTCACCATTTTCCATTGAAGCCTTAAAAATAGTGTCAGGAAGGGAATAAACTTACAGCAGTGCACTTGTCAGACTAGCTAAGCGATTCGGAGGTTACGATCACTTGGACAATGAGGCTTGATATCATCATCTTATTAACTGGCATAATGAGTCACCATCGTACTCCCATCCATAAAAAGAAATGTTGATCTTTGATTGATTTTCATGCTAAACTTGTTTCACTATCGCTCTCACTGAATAATTACGGATCACAAAGAACTTTTCCGAAGAATGGAATGTGTCTCATTTTATTTAGGATTTTGTGAACCATATTTTGTTCACATTATTGCAACCAGTCGTCGAAGGGTAGAGAGAAGTTTGTTTTAATTTTGGCTGATAAGTGGAGCGTGAACAAATTCGTGTGAAAAGTTTGATTGCAATCCACCTTATTGAACAAAAAAGAATCTTGAAACCGACACATATGCTTAGGTTCTCACGTAAGTCAAGCCTTGTTTCTCGCTTGACCGATTTTCTATGTCGAACGCAAAACTAGCTGCATCGCAACTCAATTACAAACCGCTAACCGCCAACGATTTTCCGGAAACTGGTAGTTTGATTGATGAAACCCAGAGGTCTATACATTAGTCCACTCAAAATTAAGTACGATATTAGCTAGTGTATATCAGCTCTGTAGAAGGAAATGATGCACACTGGAACATTATATCAAGGTCAGTAGCTTTGATTTACAGCCAGTATTGAAGGTTTGTGGGTCCATTTCTAGGACGCGCATACCGTGAATGACATGTCTGATTCTTTCTGTAATGTGCACGCAAGTCTGTCTAAAGTAGAACCCTATGAATATGTCAAATGCACTAGATTTGGCATGCCTCGAGACCAATGCGTAACTTAGACGGGAAATTTGTTCTCCTGAACAGCGACCTCTCATCATGTGTGTATTTACTTGACATTAACGTGTATAGTGCACGTTCATTGCACTGCATCGGCTGATGCCTTTGGTGCTTCGAGTAGTCTTCCCATATGATGTATTTTTCATTTCGTTTTAACAGCAAAACTCCCCACAATTTATGCAGGTAGATGGTGTTTCATGATTTTACAGCGCGCAACATTAGCTGCAAAAGTATGAAAGATTCGACGACGGATGCCACAAAAGGTACGGTAGGAGTTCATATAACAGAGTGGGTACATTCTAGTGGTGTGAGGAATACAAACAGGTATGTATAAGTTAGCAAGTCGAAAATAACAGCAACTTTTATTTATTATTATTATTATTATTATTAGTTTGCCTGATCCATTATCTTCTGTCCTCTACTGAGTGGTTCTGAATATAGCTCCCCGCAAAAACACTCGTACTATGCTCTCCAAGATCCACGGTATATAAAGGCTTCCGTAGGACAACAAAAAACCACACAAACGGAGTGTCACGTTAAATACGTTGTTAGATCCACCAAAGTCCCCCAACTTGTAGACTCAACGACTGGCGGATACATACAGGTGACTGTGTTTATTCGGCGAACGCAGTAATTCTGTCGCGGTTCTCTATGCCAGGACAAGCTTCAAGGTTTTCGGGCAATGAAAACCACAGGTTTTCAGCCGATTAGCTGCTGACCTACTGATTGTTCGTCTGATTCATTTGACTTTTGTCGTGTTCAACAGTTCTCCTCGAATTTTGTATTATTTTGTGCTCTTACTGTCCACTGATGACCTAATCTGAAGCGTATTTAGAGCAGTTGAAATATGTGGGCTTGCAATACAAGTCTCCGTGTGTCCGGAGCTAATCAGTGGAATTGTGCACGAGTTGAAGAATACTAAATTATGAAGAGAACTGATAGCATTTTACGCATAACCATAGAAATGTGTGCACTGCTACCACATTTATTTTCCGTAATGGCGCAAGGGGCAAATAAGCTGAGAGAGTCGCTACGACCAAGCGAAACGTTTAAAAATGTGACGAGAAGACCCTGTTGACGATTAAATCCCTATCGTTCTCACAATAAAGTCGTTGATACCCTAACGAACAGAAGAATAATAAGGTAGAACGATCAGATGACCGAGCAAATTACGGATTTTGTAAGTTAGGCCACAGTGGAGAAGAAGCAGTGTACAAATCGACTGGTTGTACGTTTAGTTTGTCAAGCGGCTCAGGTTGTGACGATGGTTGTTTGTTTGTTTTTTTGAGCTGTCAAGATTATGTTTTTTTTTGCAAATTTTTTCGTTGATCAAATTACATAGAAGCTCATCGTCCGGAGCGCTCTTCCTTCCTCCCCGACATATCCTCCCCAAGAACATTTCCTCAGTGACTTTTTCCACAAAGTATCAACCGCTAGTTTTGAACAACTCGGATGCCTGGGTTTTGACATGATATTGTGCAAGAATAATGGTGGAATGGATGGTGACAGACGAAAATAGTCATCTGAGGAAATGTGAAAGAGCCGCAAAGTAAAACCGAC
Source organism: Opisthorchis felineus (assembly GCA_004794785.1). NCBI lineage: Eukaryota > Metazoa > Platyhelminthes > Trematoda > Opisthorchiida > Opisthorchiidae > Opisthorchis > Opisthorchis felineus. The sequence goes on along the minus strand of SJOL01004217.1, from coordinate 208,671 downwards.
TGTCTTACGGTCACAAGTCAGCGAGGTTTAGTAGAACCTGAGTTAGGATTAAAATGAAGAGTAAGCAACACCAAAGCAAAGTGCAGGGTGGCACCAGCAGCTGAAATTAGAAACCAATCAGAAGCATTAAAATAACCTCAGAAATTTATCTAGCTACCTCTGAGTCCAAATGAATGGGATGTTCTCATTGAAAAGCTCAACTTCAACGTCAATGATGCATCTCAAGAAGGTAATCTGGCCATATTAGAACATGCTTCGAAAGCAAACCGCATGTCTGCCAGATTTGGCAACAAATTTTACAAGGCGGTTAACAAGTGGATACGAAAAATTGAAACGCACAACGAGTAACGAACATTGGCAAATATACCTGAAGACGAATCCGTTGTAATACTGCCAGCAGATAAATGACAGATCCTAGTGGTTTTGAATAAGCCGGGCTACATCCATCGAACAAAACGGACGCGTATGGACTATCGATTAGGACTCTAATTCATAACGTGCCAGTCCGACCAACACCACTCTGAGAAAACTACAAGCGGCACGCGGAATAACCAGCTGACAATGAACGGAAGTGAAGACCAGTGGTGCCAAATTATACACAGAGAAGATCCAACTCTGACTATTGTTTTACTACCAGGAACTCCAGTATCCGAGTTGGCAAAAGATTTATACGGAGGTCTCAGGATGCACAGAGTCAAGTTAGTGGACAAGGTAATTGTGCCCTCGTTTGACATCACCACTCATGTCAGACGAATAGACCACGGGTTCATCAACGGAACAATGCGTAAACCGTTTCAGAAGAATCCGAACACAATAGGGTCATTGAAACCGGAAAGCATATGCAATCCTTGGGGTCTGTGTGGACATACGCTTGGAATCTGAAGAAGGCACCTGCTAACGGTTGAAATGAATTCCAATTAGATCATTAACTTCGAGAGTCATCACCGAAGCTGTGATGCAGAGGACGAAAGATTGTACTACCGGTCATTAAATTCAGGCTTTGGATACTCAATGGAGAAACAAGACCAAAATGACAAGGCTGACAAGCACACAGTGAACAACGCCATATATCGGACCAAATACATGGACTGCAACGAATACCATACTAGACAGACTGGAAAAAGGCATCCTACACTGGTAGGGAACCACACCGCAGCGAAGGAAGGACACGTCTTACCATCACTGCACTATATTCATAAAGATAAAAAAGGACAATGCAATCTAGAAAATGTGGAGCTGTTGGGATTTTAAAATACAAGGAGAAGCTTAATACTCTGCAAACAATCTGGTCAGTCGGCGTATTGAAATTGACCGTTCCTACACCACTAATAACAAGGGACTGCCAACTCAATGGTAACACAGAAACGCCCATTAGACCAACGGACCATGAACAGCAACTATTGTGGGGACAAACGAACAAAAGTCAAGTTGAAGTGGCCGGAGAGGTTAAGACCAACAAGACGTCCATCAGTTAGAAGACCAGTCACCCAAAGGGTCAACAGGATTACTCACTCTAATGACCAGCGATTAGTAAAGTTGGCCTTCGTGAGTAGATCCTAAACCAACCCATGTAAGAACAAAATCTGCGCACTTCCACTCACAACGTACTGATGTTTCAGCTCGACTGGTGACGGAATATTGGAACCCAAATCTTTCAGCTCAGCGAACAAATCAGCAGCCATCTTTACACCCATAGCTGCCGGTATTCCCTACAAGTGTGGATGGCAAACTTTCGCGCGAAATTCAGCGATGCAATGGCTTCTCGCTGTGTGATTAAAGGAATGCGCTGTGCAAAATAGATCGGCAGCTGCTGTTTTAACAGTGGTCACGTAGACACCCACCAAGTTCCGAGAGCGCTAGCTATAAGGTGGGAAATCTAAATATGCACTCACAATATAAAAAACCACCCCAGCACCCTTGGCTTCTGCAGTATGTAGGTTATGATCTCCAGATTGGGTAACTACACCCGCTTGTAGGCCAAAGCCACTCAGTGTTCACTCGTTTTCCGTTGGTTCAATCAACAGGGAAAACCGGTATTATTGCCAGAGTAAAATTATCTGTTAATACAGTTGTCTAACGCTGAAGTTCAGATTCTAAAAACTGGTGAAGGCATCATTTAAATAGACGTGGTGCTTTGAATTCAAACCTATTTGACTAAGGGGATTTTTTCGCTTTCATCCATATGTGCGTTGAAACGCTCGTCCATTGATCCAAATTTCTGGGTAGCAGGCAACAAGGAGTACAATTCAGTGTCCAGGTGGAACATAGTTTTGACGAAAAATGACGGCTGGGCCTACTTGATGAACCCAATATGGGCGGAATTGGTCCTGGGCTGCCAAAGATTTTTTTTAACTTAAGAATGATACATTCTGTCAAGGAAACAATTCCCTGGTGTCATGCCATCGGGGAGGAAAGAAAACCAGCTACTTTAGATACCAGTGGTGCGCACGCCGCGTTTCAGTTAATGGCGATCTTTTCTCCCACACTACTGGGAATAGGCTTTCCCAACTCTTTTGACGACAATTTTTTCGCTTCCATGTATTAAATCTCCTCAAAACCAAACATTCTGTTAAACTGTCATCGCCCAGGATTTCTGCTGCACTTAGCCTGTTTAAAAAATAAATATTTTCTGGGCTGTTATGCCCCACTGTCTTTCCTGAATGGTTTATGACATTTTGGAAAATTGATTGGACCCAAGTGGTTTGAATGCTTTCGTGAGAAACGCCACACTATGGAGCAAAAACGGTTCAGTTAGGTGGATTTTTAAGAGTGGACAGGAAGGACTCGAGAAATTGGACAGACAAGAGATGTAGCCATACCTAGAGCGAGGTGAAGTTGAGGTTAAACAGACCTGAGAAAAACATAGTCCCCTGAGTTGTGAACAGCAAACTGCTTAAAGTTGTATTTTAGGTTGAAACGTACACACAACTAAACAGTCAGTCTGCTACATTTGATTTCGCCATAAAGGTTGTGCAGATTTTAAGTAGTCTTTACTGTACCTTACTTTAACAAAGAACCATACCCAATTAATGCTTGACTTGCTCACAGAGTTCAGAAATTTTTGCTGCAAACGTATCGACCCCGTGGAGTTAACACCATCATTGCGTAGTTGGGTAACGATGTGCGGTTGTGTATTCGTTGACAAGCGTTTAGCATGTTTCTTCTTGCCAAGGGGCCTTTGTCAATCTGGGTTGGGTCATATGGTACGCCCAACCATATAACTGATGAAGCAAGTTTAATGCTGTTTGGGAGTTCAAACGTAGGTCGCCCAGACGCTGATCCTTCAGAACTCATCCCACTGAACCCACTAACAGTGGCGAATACTAAAATGACCAACCATATTCAGAGGACACCTCCTGGTGAAAAGGACTCTTATAAACACAAGTTCAACAGTGATCAGCGCCTAGACAACAGCGCACCTCACCCCAGCTACACACCAATGATGTCACTTTGACGGGTGACAGACCGTTTGCAACGTAACCGTCGGACTGAGTGGGCAAGTCAAACATCAACTATGCTACCCGAGCTACGAGCATTTTCTGTATCAAACCTGACTTAACTTAGGGATGCACAGACATGAAAGCCCTTCATGTACGTACAACTCCCTGTCGTTGTGTTTTGCCATCTTAGTAAGAATGGATGATCAAAAATCAAACGAAATGTAAGCAGTTGGCCACATATTTTAACCTTACAACTGAAACGGGTATGGAATATTTGTACTACCGTTCGCACTCGAACACTAAACTGAGGGTAATAGGAGGTCCGCCTACAAGTAACTGATCTATTGAGTGCAGAACATAGTTCTGTAGCGGCCATCTGTTCCTGAGTTTTTACTCTGGACCTTCAGGTTACCGGTCTTTTACTCCGAAGATCCTACAGATTCGACTGTAAGAGAGAATGTTCATCAAATCATTTGGTTTGGAGTAAATCCCCTCCTTTATGGCCGTAGGTGAGACCGATGAAAATGGGTTGTACCTTAGGCGGCCGATGTTATGGTGGATATTGTGACCTCATGTCTTTACGATATTATTAAATTTCTCAATATAACCTAATGTTCACCTAAGAGGACAGTATCACTGTGTAAATGGGGAGGAGGTTCTAGAGGCAGTTCTGACCTAAAATGTGAGGACTTACAATCATCATGATGCTGGAGTGATATCGTGAAGCAAGATGTAGCGGGAGGTTAGCGTAGAAGAATAAGGATTCCTGAACTTGCTTCATGCTCGCCTGACAAACAACTTAAGCGGTAGTGATTGCAAGTGCGTGGTGAGCGTTTCGCTTGATTCAATGTAATGCCTAAGGAGGCTAAAAACTGTGCTCATCAAAATTAATTGGTGGAAACAAAATCACATTGTTCGCTAGCACGCCATGGTTCCCGCCTATGCTCGAATTGAGAATCTACTCGGTGATAGTACATATACTGCGAAAACGCTTTCACCACATGCTATACGAAGGGATTTGACTCATATGGATTTGAATAATCTTTTTCTAACCATAATTTGGTGGCAGACAAAACGGCAGACGATAATGTACGTGATTACATTTACTTGAAGATAACGGTGACAACCGAAATCGCTCATTAGGCGACCAATAAACTCAAATCTGTCTTCTTCTAGCTTTTTGAAATGATCAACTGATTCCTAGACGTAATGGACTGTGTTTAACCGCTCATTTCAGGCTGGGCGAGATATCTAATTTTTTTCTTATGCAGGTTGCATGGGACGAAATTCGCAAACAACCCACTTACGTTGTGTCCTGTTTAAGGCTTGTTAGGAAGACGGTTACCCCAAGGTAAAGGTAACCGCCCTCTGAACTGAACAGTGGTTTTGTGGAATATTTACTTTTGAAGAAACCGTAGCTGGAGACTCAGTTGCAGTTTTGAGGCAGAAACACCTCGGGACAGTAGTTCTCCAAAGGCAATTTTTTCGAAACCATTTCTGTAGAAGAACTATACATAACCTGCATGATATAAATTCTGGAAAAAACTTACAAGGTATTTGAGCAAATTAACCAATTTTGCTCCGCATTTGTCGCCATTTTTTGTGTGGCCTCAGCCGGGAACAAACGTTCACTGGAAATAAAACCAATAATGAAATCAGCCAGTGATCCGCTCACCAGTAAACAGACGTCTAATCAGCTGACTTGGAAAATGGACCTGATAACGTTCCTGACACAGTAGTTCATTTGGAAGATCAAGGATGTTAACTGGGAGGTTGATTTTGCACCTGGTTGTAGGTACAAAGACGAATTCGGGGACATTTTCACTGGTCGGTTGAATTTATTTTAAAGTAAACTTTGCTTTAGTAGATGCATGTATATGTATACATTTCGCACTCGTGATCAATAAAGCGCATTCTTACTCTCGGTGAGAAGCCAGAGCGGACATCAGCTCAAGGCTACTCAGACGTCAGTGAATATAATTTGCGTGAGTGACAGATATCTTATTAGGACGCAAAAACTATCTCGTGAGTGGATGTACAACAAAAAACAGCAAAGATGATGAATTTTCACACGTGCACACGAAGATGCGCATATGATTTTTCTCATCTGGAACCGAGTACATGTTAGGGCTTGGTTGCAGTGTACAATGTGTGAAACGCGACCAAACCACCTGCTCGAGACTTTCTCAAGTATGTCTTAATTAACCCAAAGTGTCAATCATCCGTTTAAATGAAAAAACTAGAAATTTACTGTTGAACCATCTTTCACTTCAAAGCATTTGTTAATTTCGTTATTTTTTTCGGTCAGGGGATTGATGTTCAACTGATAAGGCCGTGTTGAACATCTGCAGATCAATGGCTATCATCGGTGGTTCTTGTGTGCAGTGTTATACCAAGCGACTAAACTGTTGATAATTATCATCAGAAATCTATCCAAATAACAATTTAGGCGGGTTATAGGTGAGTCTCCCGTCAAAACCAAATTGGTATTTCGCTAAGGAGTGTTGCACATCTTTTTACAAAAGTTTATAAACCGCCTAGAATGCTTTTGCTAAGTAGTTCTCAGGGAGAAATTTTTTAAAATGTAGGAGTACTTAGTAGTAGATTCCGCCCGCTTTAAATAAAAGCACCGTTGCCTCCTTTTCTATCTGACTGTCTTGCGGTGTTTTCTCAAATATTCCTTGAGATAAAGTGGTGGCGTCGAAATAATTGTTGTTCGGGTGCGTTTATTGGGCTCTGACGATAACTCCTCTTTTGGTAACGGAACGTTCGCAAGTTAATTACCAAGTTCGTCAAACAGATCAGCAGTCACTTGACCAAAACCCAATTTTCCACGGAATACTTTGTGGTTAACGGCCATCCATGAAGTTGACTGAGGCTTATAGTAAGCCTTTCCTGAAGAGTCTGACAATCCTAGGTTTAAAAGTAAACTAGTATCCATCCTTTCCAGTCTCCGAGCGCACACGTTTATACGTTCGTTGCACTCATTTGAAACAGCTTTAATGCTGGTGGTTTTTCTCAATTGGTAAAAATTTGTCTGCATTAACTTAATATAGGAGAATCAATTAAAAACAAAATCTGATGGTGACGGACACTACCTTGAGTATTCACTACATGGCTTGTGGACTAAACATTCTCTCGGAAGAATAACTCCATCTGAAGTGTATTTCACGATGCCACGGGGAAAGAGTTTGGGCCACCACAAACGTGTGGCACGGTTTATAAGCAAGCATGTTCAGCACATCGAAAAGGCATTTTTTCAGGGGCAAGTGAACATCATTATAACATTCTGTTGAACAAAGCCTCGTTCACTCTCTTCAAAGGGTGAAGACACAAGAACTTTCTGACATTTTGATTTGTCAGCCGTCGCCATATCTAGGCTGGAAGTGTCCCTTAGCAGCCTCCGAGTGTTTCTGCTCACATGACTTGGTTGGACGCATCATATCCTTCTAGATACCATTAGGTGTGCAACACACAACCACCGACCCATCGCTACGCTCCACTAAGTTCCCTAACAACGAACTGATGATGAAACGTTTGCAATCAGATTACCCAGCTCAGCGAATGAACCAAGGATCACAAACGCATAGCGTTCTTTGGTAATGGAGAAATTGTATACCACATTCCTACGATGGACTAAAATCTTCATAGTGCGCAGCAACTTTGACAGTCACTTTGAACTTCAGGATATGATGAACTTCCTCGGACGCACACAATAACAACAACCAAATCATACTATAAGATGATCCGCATTTTCTTGATAACCTAGCTTTACTGTTTACCTGAATGAAAAATAGACTCGCTTTTCTGCTTCTAGTACAAACTAGGAAGTGGAGCTAAAACCTTAAGTACGATTGTTGGATCGATTATGACTGCCACAGTCACGTGGCGTATCTACAGACGTCAAAAGTGCTTTAAGAAACCAATTGAAATTTTGACTTAGTTGCTGCATTGAATCTCTTATGAAAGTTTAAACCGCGCGATTAAATAATTTTACTTACTGTCTATCTTAGAGAGCAGAAATTTGAAGCCGAATGTGGCAAGCTCATTATGTGAGTTGTTCTGCTATGGGTTTCGATTGAGTTCGAAAACAGTAGGTGTGATATCATTTAAAGGGTACTGATTAAGGATGTGAAGTTTGACGGAAATCCAAAACGAATCGATGGGCTTAGTGTAGATTCAACGCAAAAGATTGCATTTGATTTCGGAGACGTCTTTTGTAATTAGCAACTGCCACAGGACCTCGAGATCGATGGGTCTGGACATTTTTCAATTCAAATGAGGCGACGGTGACAGTGTCCACTAAGTCTGACAGTAAACGTGATGCGTCGAAAGTGATTCAGAGTTAGCGAAACATGTTACCTATGAGGGCTTGCATAGGGTAAAGGCGGTTAGACGGACAATTTTATGATCTATAGACGGCATAATTCAGCCTTCAGAAAATATAATCATAACAGAGTGTCGATATTGATCAGTCCACTTTTGGGAAATCTATATGTTATGCATCACTAATTTTTTGCTGAAAAAATTAATAGTACATGTACTTTTTCCTGAACAAAAAACCTTCAACACAAACTCCTACCTCACTAAGGGCCAAATCCTGAACTGTCATTCTACGCAAACTGATATGCCATTAGTCAATCCCAAAATAACTTATCTTCCTGTAGTTCCAGTCAGCAGCGAAAGGTTGACCACAAAGCTGTCGTTTGTTTGCTGACACCCGGATAGAATGAACATATGTTCAATGTGCAGTTACGTTTCTATTCTGACAAAAAACCTTCTGTGCTGAAAGGCTAAAAAACTGTCTGGTTGCTTGTTTTTGTTCATCATCATCATCAGCAGTATCAAGCATACTGTGAACTCGAAACGGTGAATTTCAGATCAGTAGATGAATGTAGCATCGGTCGGTTACTAGTGACTTAACAGTGTTGTGGGTCGCTTGCACTTGGAAAGAATATAACGCCATGATCACCTTTCACACCAGTTAATCAAGCGTTGGGTACATGCCCAAGCAACAGCTTTCTGTTTGAGCTGTCAGTGTAGGTTTTAGGATGTTTCCTTTTCGTTCAAATTTTATGAACATTTTCTATATAATACACCAGCGCGCCCAATATTACCATAATTTCACGTTATTTAACTGTACAGTTGTTTGAATTGAAGAACATGACACCTATTATTTAAGTTAGACCCAATTTAAATGATGTTCACTCTTCATCGTTTTGTTGTGATAATAACGGCTTCCTTGTTAAATGGAAAGCGACGCGAATTTCTCCGTGGCTATTTTAATCGTGTGGCATTATCAATACGTCAATTCTGAGTAGACAACCTGAAAATCCGTCGTGAAACAATTCTAAAACAAAATCGTATCTTTGTTTGATTGATTTGTCTGATCTGCTGTTGAAACCAGATGCATCAGCATGATTGACTCGCTGGAATGAACTGCTGATATTTATCACACATCTATCTAAGAAGAAGTCTGTGTATGCAATGGCTGTTAAACTAACCGATACAGACGACGAACATCGCTGTTTGTAGAAGCATAGAACTCAGAAACAAGAATTTCAACCCCAAAAGTTACAAATGAAGATAAAATAAAATGCAGATGAAAACCTCTTAGATGATCGGGCATGAAGATGAATGGAAGTTTTTCCAGGTACTTGGGGCAAAATCAGCAGACTAGAGGAGTTCAAGTTTGTACGTCGGTTATCCAGAAGTAGAACAATTATAATTTCTGGGAACACTGTACAAAGTTTTCTAACACAAATCTGGCCAACCTGTAAGCGATAACCTTGTCTAATCGAACGGTGGGGAATATAGTACATGAGGTTTTATCCAGATGACGCACCCTGACCTGACGGTGAACAAAAGAATTCCTCAGCGATGGCCCCTGGATCAATATAACGCACAGATGTTACAGGAATTCTAACAGCTGATGACAATGTGAACCGATCAAAAGAAGTATTTCCACCGCAACTTCTGGCTTTCAGACGACGTTATCATGGAAGCCTCGCAGAATTATTCCGTTTTCTGAGTGTAATACCAGTTCAATATGCATTTTACTGTACTTCCGTTATCAAGGCGTCATGCCAAATTTGAGTGTTTTCCTCACCACCCGGTAGGCAAGTGACCTACTGATATTGGCCAAGGGCACTGAGAAACACTGAAATTCGTGAAGTCAAATCGACACTCGACACCCATTGCATGCAGGCAAATACATGTTGTATGATACGATCAGATGCTAATAGATAAATTCGTCCAAAAGATGCCGAAATTTTCTAGTTTGTTGCCTATAGCAATGAAAACATTTAAATCCTTCTTTCCGGAACAGTGGTTTGGATTGGTGCTTCCCATAAACATCCTCACATTGGCTCATTCTGATTAGTAAGATTAACGGTCTGAATCACTAGCAATTTTCACTAATCTGGTTGCTCCAGTTTTTCGGCAAACCAATATATATTCTTGGACTGTCGAAGATAAAAGACTACCTAATTTGTGGAACACTAGAAAGCAAGATAGTATTTAATCATAAATAGAGCATCGAACAGCGCGTCACCCTCAAGGTTGGTGCTTGGTAAGCAACCACTTTTGAACCCTGTCTTCAGGCGTGAAGCGTTGAAAATTCTTCTTTAGTAGGTGGTCATGTCAGTGGTAACCTTTTTTGAACATTTGTAGCCTTCAAACAGAAGGTGAATTTAGGTTGGCTTATTACCTACTAGTTGGGCCCTCTCCTCTGCCACCGGATACCGGTTCAGTTGCCTTAGTTTGAACGATTTGCCTTAGTTCACCATTTTTTATTGAAAGTCCCCAGACAGTCCAGAGTTTATCATTCAGCCTAGAATTTGTGCTGTTCCCAAAGGCCCTGTATACCAAATATCTTATGGTTTTCTATGAGAATTTAACGCTAACAAAGCTGTTAAAATTGCTGTACTGGCCAGACTGTGAGCTCTTCTCTTTGAACTGATTCGTCCTGGGTTCTGGTGGATTCAAAATCGAGAAATTGGACATTGCTTCTGGTCTCCTGGTAAAGCGCAACAAGTAGGTCACCAAAATGCCGTTCATTGGAAACACATGAAAAACCAACAACTTAGAAGGGGACAAACGTTGCACAATGCTCTTCAAATGATAGTAAGTGTTAGCACAGTCAGGTTTAGCATATCAGGAAGTTGTCGTCATACAGAGTCAGGTATGAAGGGACTTGGCAAGAAAGAACACTCAGCGTCGTGCACCACGCATAAAAGTGTCGTACCTAGAGTACCCAAAATGGTGAGCGAACACAAGTCACTGACTATGACCTAATAAAGCTCCAGTCCAACAGCGGTTTTAGTGGACTAAATGAAGTTGACACCTCGATATGAAGTGATCATCCGTTAGTGAACAAAAAATCAACGTCAAAGTCAATGGCACGTAGGAATAAGATGATGGCGAGGGAATAATCATTAACACGATAATCATGCTTCCGCTCATTTGACAAACATTCCGCGCCATCCATTTTCCGATACTCCCAAACAGCGATTAGGTCAGGCTTGATGAAAGACGTCAAAGTAGGTGCTTTCAACTCCTCGAAGCCAGCTAACCTTTGAAGATGACGAAGTTTTTCGTGTTCAGTTGTAATTTTTTTGTAACGAGCCTATCGAGCATCATGCCTGGTTTAACAGGACTGCAGAATGTGCACCATACTCTCCTGATGACCACGTCGGACATTTCTAAATCTCGTCCACAGAAGGTTGCACCGGAGCTGGATACCGCGGATAAATATTGAGGGGCACAGGCGTTCTGGAAGAAGAAGACCTCGATTTGAGAGGGACGAAGCCAACAACACTTGCAAGCTACGACCGTCAGCATTGTTGTGTAGACTATCACCCTGAGCATACATGTTTCTTCCTTGGTGTTCATGTGCTCGCCATGGACCCGGATCAAAAGGCTGAGATCCCGATAACCCTTGTCATATGCAGGATCATTAACCATATTATGTAGTACTTGACAGTGCATAGACAGCAGCTTTTCAATAAAAGCCTTTTACTGTATCTGTATGATTGAACTCAGGCTTGGGATACCTAGTCTCCACATTGTTTACCTGCATGGATGTAGCTAAATTGAGAGTCCTGTGGCAGACGTAGTCAGCTACGAATAGACGGCCTGATATAACTTTCCAACCTTTTGAGGGTGTTGATATGGAATTGGGCGTTGATTGCCATTTCAGCTCTCTTTATCCCAAACTCAGCAGCTTCAAGCTTCTCTCTAAGGCTATCTTACTTTCCGAACTCCCAACCCAGCTGTCAGTCAAGGCAAAACCAACCACTTAGGTCTCATGGAAGTGGTAGCCTAGTTGCAGCATGAACAATTTAAGAACCGTATTTCTCGCCATGATGAAAAATAGTGGGGAAGGTGGATCTACCTGCCTCACTCCTCTGCAGCAGCAACCCTCTGAATGTGTGAAAACTACTACAGCATCCTCATAGGGTTCAGCGATGTATCTAACTAGGGGTGAAGGTACCCCAAAGGCCCCGGCAGATCGTGGGAGGCGGAATCGAAGGCTTTCGAGATATCAACGAACGCCAAAGTGAGACTAGAAACAGTTGACGAAGAGTAAAAGAGCACAGTGTGTAACAGAGAAGTAGCTTCAAAAAAGCCGTAGAAATGTAGAAATGTAGAAATGTAGAAGTGCAAACTAGAATAAGGGCACGTGCAATCCATGTCTCCTTGGACAAGCAAGCATTTTATGGAAGCATCGAACAAGGATGGATGACAGAGATTAGTTTCATTCGCTTTGGTAAGATTGACCTTTGGATCCCCAGAACTAGAGTAGGACGGACAAGACACAAATGCAAAGAAAAACCTCCAGATGATAACGACAATCTTTGGCGAAGCATTCTGGACGGCAGCCCATCAAGTGGATCGTGTGACAAACTACCTTCCTTATATTGGCTCAATAAAACTCAACTCTGACGGCAGAGCCGCATGAATTGGCCGGCTATCTACGAGTTTTGGAACAGAGAACCCCTTTATTATATAGTGTTCAGCGTCCGAATGTAGGCCGCGTTCTTTTGTATAGTTCCTTCTACGGCCCATCGAACATAACGGACGCTGCATCTCCCCGTCTCTGATGTCCTAATGTCTGGATGGTGGCTTAGCTGGCTCGGTGAATCTGCGTTTGGTTGGCCGGCGTACGATGGACGTGCTGGCAACAGTGTGCAGAGATAGGTTTCCACGTGTATGGAAATGTCTTGGATGCGTGAAGCTTCAGAAGCTCCAGAACTTGCTCTGGTGTTATGATGCCAGACTGCAAATCTTAGGCAAAAGTCAGAAGGTCAACACTAGCGAACCAGCTGACAGAATTGGATTCCAAGAGTGACACGGTGCAACTCACGGTCTGTTCGAACCAGGTCTTATAGGCCTCAGAGTCGGGCAGATCTGGAGCTGCTTGACCAATGATTTGGACAGGGCCACTAAATGAGGATTCGCCGAGGTGTATGTACCAGTCAAGCAAAGGTAACCTGGTTTTGACACTGACAGCCGACCAACCAAAAAAAAAATGTCGTTTCGACTTAAGCGAACAGCGCGGTTTGCGTATCACAAAACGGACACATGTCAGCCAGACGCAAGACTGAATGTAACTCTTGTTGGGACCAGCGGTCATCGGAGTTCTTCACTCGGCTAAGCTTATTTGCATTGCGCCGGCGGGAGTGTGGGTTTCGGTAGTGTTACTCGGAAACCGGAGAAAACAACCAACACAAGCCAAGCGTGTGACAGCGTTTTTGGCAGCACTTTCATGGACGTAAATTCAAAGCTGGGCTACCAAGCCAGCTTCTGATTTGCAACACTTGCCGCACTACTCATACGTGAGCTCCACGAGCTTCTCCCATGTATTGGTTGGATTTAGTGCAGGGACTCCAGCAGGATCATGTTGTTTACTCTCTAAGGTAGCCAGTACGTTGAAACCAAACAGAGTGATTGGCCCAATTGGAGTTGCTCACTCAGACCGAAGTCTAAGCTAACCAGGGGGCGTCACGAGGTGATGGTTCAGTGCACCGACTAAATTAATTTAGTTGCGTGTTACCTAGTTCCACAGTGAAAAAAACATGTAGGTGCCGCTTAAGGGCCAGAGCTCTTTCAGGGCTTCTGTGCGTGATATTTGTCATCCATCCGAGCTGCGATCGTTTCAACTGTTCTAAGCACTCGCTGCCCGATAGGCTTTCAGTGAATATATGGAGCAGACTACATGAGAGCACTTTTGGGCTGCTCCAACTCATGCGAAATTATTTTTAACAAGAGGATCCCAACACTCGCTAAAAGCCCAGGTATATACAACTGTCATTTGAAAGCCACAAGGTTTGGTCACCTGTCTAAGAACGGTTTTCAGTGCAGTGGAGATGAAAAGAAACTTGAGGAGTAGTTGGTGATCAACATGAACATAAAAAACAAACTGTCATTTCACGGCTCCCTTACGACTGCTTGCGAATATTCTGAAAATTGCGGGTTGAATGCCTCGGGAATCATCCCATGCAATCAAGGGGCATATATTAGTTTCTGTAGGTTGTTGCGAGATATGTAGAATTCGCATCTGAATGATTTTCCTGCCGTCCCGGCACAATTATTCTGGTGAGTCCACATCGTAAGGTGGGAAGAGCGTGACTCGAATTTCACTCTTATTAAAACTCATGAAGTGCCTATGTTTGGCCGTGTGGGGGTCTGAACTCTGACCACCTGATGTGCGAGGAGAGCGTGCTAACATCAGAGTACCCTGGACGCAGCTGAATTATCATGCCTGAACAAGTGAACACGTTCACGCTTGAGCGATTTTCCGAAAAAAATACGGAGCACCCAGACGGGTGAAAGGTGCTGCCTCCAGGTTTTTCATTAACACTAACCACAAGATTAATCAAGCCGAGCGATTCACCGTAGTGTCGAGTGCCACAGATTTACCCAGATACTATCAGCCAACGAGTGCCTAGAATAGCTAG
>SJOL01004217.1:182893-193924 GCA_004794785.1 Opisthorchis felineus | reverse complement strand
CCTGATGAGCCCCAAGAAGGGCGAAACCGGTCGTGGGCTGTCGAAGAATTTTCAGCAACCTTATGAGTAGTGCATTACGAATATACATGTATCGCGATATCTCGAATATCGTAGCAACTGAAAAATGAGGCGGCCTGGTGCAGCACATTCAGTTGCCTGGAAACATCACAAACGAGAGATTCAGCTGGGTTCCAGGTGAGTCTCTCGCAAAACCAAATTTGTTTGCAAATGAGTGTATTTCGCGAAAATACTTTTTCTTTGGCTATAACATAAGGAGGCAGGAAATCAAAATTCGACGGTTTCAGTTCAGTATGCGATATCAACTTGAATGCTTGTTCACGTTGCGTAAAATTGCCTTTCCTACCTGTGCTTTGCCAATACTGTGATGAGGAATTCACAAAATTTTAGCAGCATGGGTAGGATAAGCCGAAACCGGAGGCAACAAAAATATATAGCGTGTGAGTTTGTACTGTTTAATTGTGCCAATGAAGAGAGTGCGAGAGTTTCGGAAGTGTTGATGAGAATATAATATACCTTTGGAATGGATGGCGCACTCGGGTCACGTTGTTTTTACACGTGAGGCCAGATGCAGGATTTTCTGCTATAAAATAGGTAGATCACACCAAACCCATAATCTGGTTGTCCCAAACTGTTTTTATAGATTATTCGGTCGGTCTGTACTTATTTTTCCCGATCAAGTTGACTAGCCCTCTAAAGAGTACATACAAATCTTTTGAACCAGTAATTTCTGACTAAATCTGTTCAGGATGGCAGGTGGCCTTCAAACTGTACATACCGGTACCCTCACTCTGAGACGGTTATCACCATTCTAGTGGGGACGGATGAATGAATGGAAGGGAACGAGGGTTAAGGAGAGAGGTAGAACAACTAAAGATGAGTTATGGAGGAGGCTAAATAGCCATGCTCACTAGCATTAGAGGATGGAATTACTTGAACCTGAAAACAGGTTAGATAATCTGTAAAAAAGCACCTTGCTTCATTTAACGGCGAAAGGTTAGTAGGAATCAGCCTACATTTCGTCAATACACGTTGTCAAAAAACTATTTAAGAGCCTTCCAGCCTGATTCACTGAGTGAGATTTAGTGTCAGACGCAGTTAGACAAAGGTACTATGTCTTTGTGAAGTAGATTTGTTTATAGTTGGTTGAACTTGCCAGACAGCTTGCACCCGCCCAAATGTGGGTTGTGAGATGTGCCGGTGTGACTTATACACACAACCTCCTGCAGTAATTGTTCAGACGAGACGACAGTCTATTCCACGGGCAACTGAACGTTAATTACTGCTATCGACTGAGAAAGTTGTTGTGTGTGAGCTGTCAGAGGACGCAGTACTCTATACGTTCGGCCGAATAACGGGTTCTGTCATGAGGAACATACTTCGGACATTCGTAAAAATTAGGCTTGCCGTGATCTCGTGTGATCTTCGAGATTAGAACCAATGGTAATCAGCATTACGCCTGCGAAAAAATGTCACTAGCGCGAGGTCCTCTGATTCGCTTTCCCATGATTCGGCCGATACGAAGAGTTCTTGAATTGACGGAAACTGACTATTCCTTAAAATGGGAGTTGGTGAGACAAAAACGCCAATTTGATAGTGATAGTGGTTACGGTCGGTTATGTGATTGCGGTAATTCTCTGATATCAAATGTCAAATGTATGCGGTCAACAAGCATTACGCTCACAGCCCCAACAAGCACAATCAAACAAATTAGTCCGGATAGGTCACAGAATCTCACAAAAAATTAAGGAAACTCGGCTTCACAATAAGAGAAAGTCTGAATCACCTGGTTCGTTTATGCTTAAGTGGCTAGCCCAAAACACCGGAAAACATTAAGATGGACTAATACGTCAGCCTATGTGAATAGCCGGCGAACATACAGCATACATATATATATGTCACAAACATGCTCAGTCATTTTCGAACTATATTATGGATTCCTCAGTAGAAAGTTTAATCGTGATGCCATTCAATATCCCACTCCAAAGCGCGGTTGTCGCACGTGTCTATAGTTTTTAAGCTGATGGTGTCAATACGAGCGACTTCAAATTTAAAACATTCACTCTCGGAGCAAAAGGACTGCTTCAGTCTTGTAAAGTCTACCGGCTGGAGGCCATCCATCCCACCTAAACAGAGGCGAAAAGTTCTACCCCATTTTTATGCGTGCGCATTGTTTCCCCCTGGTAATAACAACGATGCAGCAGCCAGTTTATAAACAATGCCGTTTTCAACTTATATCATATAAGCTTCCTACTTTTTGCTTGTTAATCGACCGGAGAGCTTATCAACATGGGTAAAGCGCTACTTCACTAATCCTCTTGATCTTGTTTTGGAAGAAATTTTTCAGAAACATTTTATGGCACATGTGTCCGCAACAACTTTAGACTTCTATAAAAATATGCACTTTGTATACACATTTATATGCAAAAGCGAGCCTAGCTTATTCACTTGCTGAGTAAATTAACGATGCGATTATATACCTCACACTTTCGGAATGGACATTTTTTCAGTAAGACTTGAAGCAGGTATCATTTTTGAAGCTGATCAGACGTTTGTCTGCTGTAACACTTTGGGTAGTGTATTAGGTGTACACCTTGAAATAAAAAGTCCATCCTCTATCAAAACTACTACGGTTCATTTCCTTGTAACCGCTTCCACTTCGATCCTATTGGCAAATCATCCCCAATTCTCTAGAAGGTGCATTTTTCAGGCGATGATTCAGCTTCCGCTCACAAATAAGAGTGCACGTAGCGCGAGCAAAATGTATGCCCGCACGTGGACGCAAACCGTCGACCACCTGCCTATCGGACTGGAGTATTAGGGGCGGTGCTAACACAGGCGCTCACCTTCCATTGCGCTGATGCATATAAACCACGCAAATGAGTCGCCAAACCTCTTCTTAACGAAGCAAAATCTGATGTCTTTCTGTGACCATGTGTGAATTCCACAGATGGTGGCATCGCCCAAATATCCACAGGAATTCAGTGTAAACTGTTGGAGAGTTAAAGTTTTGATAAATCTGGAAAATAGAGGTAAAATTACACTGTGCCTGGGGGCCGACAATAAATTATACACCTGCATACACAAAAGGACTACCGATTCTCAGCCTACCTGACGGATTCCCTACCAACTGTACCACAAAGAACGACATCACTGTCTGACTAATTGTCCTAAACGTTTGGACGGTTCACCAACGGCACTAATGAATACCGCCTTCGGTTAATGAAGTGTTGTGACGAATCACACGTGACGTCCAAGTACCTCATTGTGATGGACAGCAAGAGATTTCAGTGTAACAACCTTCTACTAACCGGGACGTCGGTGGTTTCAGTGAACATCCAGGCGATTCTTTTCATTGACCGGAAATATTCTTGAAATTTTTCATTTTCAAATTGTATCAAATTCCCTGTTGCTACCTAAAGTAATGACCTCACGTAATATGGCTATAAATTCCCAGTACAGTGTATTCATTGTAATATGCTTAATGACAGTGATACTTACAGTGATATCAACGTGTCAAATTTTTATCAGATGTGTGCGATCAACGTTCAATATCAAAGGTTGATCGTAGATACACAAAAGTCGTGATGTTTACTGGGCTGTGGAGCTTAACTGCTCAATCACAAGAGCAATGGACTTTCGGGTTGGGCTATACAGACCAAGACAGACAGAAGGAATGTCATGGTACATGCCGGGCTCTCTTGACATGAAACCGACTCTGGGAATTTGTGTGCTCACTTAAAGTAGCAGCTTCGTGTGCGCCTACGCAATCTGAGGCTTTCTACAAACACACTGTTGTGGTAATACTATTGTGGTATAACAAAACGTTCAGATGGGAAAATTAAATGCGCAAAAATATTGTTGACTTAAGAAATAGGGTAAGTGAAGCCAAAATTTTTTCAAAATGAGCCATATCTTTAATTTACCTTCCAGTGTGTGACGCCCCAACCCCCAAAGCCTTATGCCTTCATACTCGGTCGTGATTTTCGTGATGATAATCCTGTCGTTTCATGAATGCCATTATAACGGTGATAATATTACGTTACTGAAGTCCTTGTTATATTGCATTATTGTCTTTAGAATATGACAACTGCCTGTACGAAACATGAAGCCTCTTAATGAGGACTTTTTATAATTCAGTAATCAGCTAATCGCGGATGGTCTTGGTTGCTTTGCGCTCATATATACTTGCTTTGTAAGCTGAACCTGGTGAATTGAATCAGCATTTCACCATCCGGTCGTTCACAGGTGTTGGATTCCCTGTCACTGGCAAGTTTTAAGTCTATTCAAGTTTGCCTGCCATGAAAGTGTTAGATAAAACTGACTACGAGTTTTTTACATCACAGCTACATGCCGTTACACAGTGAGTCCTTGAGAGACTCAGATGGGCAACCAAGAGGAGAAATAGGAAATAGAAGAGTACTTAAAAATCAGTCGTCCTTAAGCTCCAGCCTGGTATGTCACTAGTCGCTCACGTGAGCCGAAAGTTGACACTACTAACTATTATTTCCGATATCCCGGTTGTTCGTTTGCTTCACTACTCCTGTCCATCGTTCAATGAGTTAAACTTACCATTCGCTACTGCGAAAATGACAGGGGTGGCACATCAATTGCCAATCGCGTTCAGTGGGCAAATGAGGAGCTGAACGTTCTGGTTAAATTTTCTGTCACACGAAAGGAGGGTTGATATCAAATGAGGGGCGAAGAAATGCTTGCAGTGGTGTACTGATTCGCCTACTGAAGTTATTAAAAAAACTGGCAGTTATAAAAATTATGGTGGAAAAATTCACCGACCGGACAAAAACCAAACTTGTAGTGGCCTGCTTCAGTTCTCGCCTATTGGTCTTACAAAATGTTTCTACTTCTGATGCGATTATACAGTCTACTGAATAAAAGGTGATTTTCATTTTTCCTAGGTCTTACTTGGAGTATCACTCATAAAATTTGCGAAAAGCATCTCAAATCTTATAATATTTGATTGAATATTCATGCTTCGTCTTTCTTAAGCTCA
This sequence comes from Opisthorchis felineus, assembly GCA_004794785.1. NCBI lineage: Eukaryota > Metazoa > Platyhelminthes > Trematoda > Opisthorchiida > Opisthorchiidae > Opisthorchis > Opisthorchis felineus. The sequence continues at coordinate 188,895 of SJOL01004217.1, read as the reverse complement.
GTCGCCCTCCAGTGTTTTCTTGATCATCCAGAATCAAGTCGGACGCGATCGCAGACAATTTCTCAGAAAAATTATCAATTTTCTGAAAAGGCAGAGAAAATTGGGTTAAAAAAGTTCAACTTTGCGCCCAGCATCTGAACCGCTCAGATCGAGTTGCCGTGAATTTGGTCAGTATTTTTAGTCGGATCGCGTAGATAAGTCATAAATAAGTCAGCCATTCGGCAGTAACCCAGAGCCATATGTTTAGAAAATTGGCGACGATAATTTCGTGTAAAGATCTCATACTATTATTCATGGTACTCGACATATGGGATGGCGATGCTTCGCTTGCCTTTGACTGAGTCCAAAACCAAAGTAAATACCTATAAGCTCTTTAACTCGGGCTACGCAAAATGGGCTTGTCCCGATTTTTCCCAAGCGGTGCTATCTGAATCATCCTGAACAGTAAGTAAAATCAAGCACCTGGTAGCTAAATCTATCGAGTTTGTCATGCGTGAAATTTGTGTGGCAGACGATGCCAGTTTGTGTATCATTGGCGTCCTTCATCGTGAAGTACGACTTCTGGACGATATTCACAAAGTCCATGCATGGGAGTGAGGTTATCGGCAAAATTCATTGTATCGTGTTTGTTGCTGCTGCTCTAATATGAGCCAGGACAGGTAAGGTCTTACAGAAAAACGAATAAGCAACTGCAGGAATTCTGAGATTCAGAGATTCCTTACTGATAACACCTGACTAAACCAAGGAAGAGAAACTGATATATAAGATCACTTCCTGGAAAGTTAAAACGTTTACTTGGTATCTCAAATCAAATCGAAAGTGTGTAAAATCTGCAAACATTTCCACAAGGGTATGTTATTCTTAATGTGCACATCATCTACTACGATTAGCCTTAAACGTAGATTGCAGAAACAGTAGAATAATTCTTCTGACGAACGACGGTTCTTAACACTATAAAGTGCTCTGAGCCGTCAGTCAAGTGGATAGTGAGACGTGACATTTAGTGACAAAAATTCTATATGTGGACCATCATAGCTGAACAGAATTCCGAGGACTGTTTCACTACGGGGTTGTACACGTGACTGTGGCATTTAATGGGAAAACTCGGTATTTAGTTCCGTTGGGGAGAAAAACGGCCAATTCATAGCAGATCAGGACATGCAATACCTTGCTTATGGCTGGGACTACAGGAATGAAACTCGCACTTGAACTAACGATAGAAGCAATCACACAAACTCACTAGATTACGACTATTGTCTGGCAATATGAGCGTCACGTATTAGCCCCATCACATGAAAGTCTGACTCGAAACTGGAAGATTCCTGTTCTGTTGGTGAGTCAAGCTTATTTAGCTGAGCACTGAGGACTGACTAAACTTTAGATTCATATTATTGCAAATTTAAACCTACAGTAGTTCAGAAAAATACTTCAGCCACAACTGATGAAGCTGTTGCCATTAATTTACCAGACTTTTGTCTTCAGTCATTCTGATGGCGTTTCACAACTAGGATACTTCTCGTGGTTGACCGAATTGCTGGATCCGTGTGGTTCAAGCCTGACATAACATTGTCATTCAAAGCTACCAAATTTAATCGTTGTGCACATTAACAAACCAGGGGTTTCAAAGCAAAGTATGGGGGATCTGCTGGCCTTGGGCATCTCGTGTATTTAAAAAAAACATGATTAAAAAGTTTTTCCCATTACTACAAGATCTAAGTAAAACAGTAGATGAAATGATGTATTCTCTCTGACGAACGGCTAGCATCCAGGCCGCATTCGGCGGTCAACAGGGGCTAACACTGTGGTCGCCTGCGCATACTAGGAGAGTCACAGGCAGTTTGCGCTGAACCAAATATGGTACTGCACGCAGGCCCTTAGAAGCAACATACAACCGAGGGAGTAGGATCGGCGGGGAAGATTGCATAGACCAGTTGCTATCCATCAACCGACCTAAACATGTTGGCATAACAATGGGTACCGGCTCCGGTGACATGTTTGCCATTACCGAAGCTCTCCGTCAATCCCTTTAAGTTCCAGCATATGTACACATAAGTATATATAGCACTGTGTACGTGTTGCCGGGATCCATCCAACGACACCCCATCAAGATGATAATGGATGACCTGGCGGTATTCCATTAACCGTACGGTAATGTTGCTGTCATTCTTAGGATGGACATGTGGGGCAGGTGCTCGCTGTGAAGCGGAAAAGTCACTCCATTTTCATCATTATTATTTGACAGACAGTTCTTTACTCTAGGAGCTGCGTGATTCTACAGAGGGATTTGTATTGGAAGCGAACTGCCCGTAATGCAGGCATGCAACGGAAGTGCCACTTGTGAAACAGCATGCAGTTCATGACTAAGTTTACAGGGCGGTAAAAGTTGGCCAGAAGAGAGATTGAAATGAATCGACGGAGACTTCAAAGAAGTTGAGATTGTCACCCGCGAATGTTCTCACAGTTAGGCCATCGTTCTCCGGATATGCTTCAACAGAAAGAACGTGATGCTCGAAAGAGCGTCTGAAGGGTGTCCAAAAATTTCCGCTCCAGTATTTTCCGTCCATTAATAGTTAGGTCCAGAAATCTTGATGTTCGGACAATTGGGTTATGAAATTTCAATCTAGCATATGAGCGTTCACTGGCGTTCCCGATTTTATTACTTTCATTGTTCACATACTATCAAGCCATTTAGTCCAAGTTTTAACGATGGTTGTGTTGACAACGCACATCAGAAAGCAAGTCTGGTTAATCTGTTAGCCTAGTTGATGCACACTCGGAGATACAAGTCAGTGTTTGGTCAGTGGAAGCAACGAAAAGATCATGCATGACAAAAGAAAAAGTAGGAAAAATGAAATCCACTTCGATTAGTGAATAACACGAGCAGATAAAAAGTCAGGTTTTCACTTTGGCTGTATCAGCTGTTAATAATAATAAATCATAATTAGATTGCACATGGTTCGCAGTGTGTGACTATGTGACTTTCAAGTCTAGACACGAAATGTATGGACTCGAACAGAAACCAGCGGGTATCACTGGGCATCGTCGATGAACAGTAGTTTTGCTGAAAATGTGTGTTTGAGAAATCATTCACAACACGCCTTTACCAACTGGACTTTTTCCGCAACATTACTTCTAAGAGGATATCTCCAAATGAAACATTTTGCTCTAGCATCGAGCCGACAGACCTTGCTATAGCGTCTTATTGCGACAACGCTTAAATGGAGATAACAGATTAGGTCATAATTTAAGGTGTGAAATCTCAAAGGAGACACAAATTACTGGGTCAGCTAGGGTGTTAATCAAAATACCTAAACGAACGATAATCGTTTTTCCCTGGCACTGACTCAGATATGGAAATAGGGAATTAGGTTGTTGGCGAAATATCCTACACTTTGCGTTTTGCAACGAAAGCCACAAGGCTCCGGTTTTTGTCAACCCAATGGTCTGTCTGAACTAAGGTCGCATAAGTCAACCAGGTATCTGAACAATTCACAACGGAAATAAAGTTGTCTGTGAGAACTCTTCAAAAGCTGCTAGCCCACTATTTCTAATCACAGGGACGAACTATGACAGTTTAAGCTCGCGTGTATGCCTCAACATAACATTTTCAGCCGATTCACTAAATGTCAACCAAACGTCTTCGTGCATAAAAGAGACGGTGTAAACCTTTTTTACGTAGGATAATTTTATCAAAATAATGAGTGGTTATTTCGAGTGCTTCTTCCAAACTTCCCCTTGTGAATGTGAAAAGGCATGACCTGGTCCTGGTTGTATGTTTAATTTCATATAGTCTTTACAATTGAGAATCGGTTTCAGCTCAGTGACAGGACATAAATATTCACCATGTATTGTCGGACAAAGTACGCAGCTGTTGGGTGGATTAGTTAGAAATCCTTTTAACTGACAACCTTAAAGGACTTCCTTAAAATACAGCTACTCAAACTATTCAAGAGCGGGCACTGAAGCGCGTTGTTCGCTGAGTACATCTGATTATCCTTTTAGTTAAATGAATCTGTACATAAAATAAATCGAACAATGTAGCTACGCTTTGCACGCGAACTGTGGAGAGTTTGCGTTTTCGACATGAAACTGAGATTGGATGTGAAGAAGGCATTATTTCAAATCCGGGATAGGTATTTTCAATAACAAATGGTAGCAGATGTTAGCTCACCTCTGTCGGGTTTGAAAATATTTCCAGTAAGGTGGGTGGACCAAAAGTAGGAAGACGACCCATTCCTCAAAACCATCACACCCACTACAGTTAGCAGACCGTCAGATTCTTATGGTATTTCAGTAATGTGCAAAGAGTTTGGCATACACTCCGGTTAAATTTACCCCAGCACTTGCATGGGAATTCACAGATTTGCTGGTGTGAAAGAAGGCATTTGCTTTCCAGGTTCAGCGGTGCGACGCGACATAGACCGGCGAAAATTGCACTAACCTGGACGACGCATACCAGAACATAAATTGTTAATACCAAATTTTGCTGCTTTTCGTCTATCAACTAGAGTTATAGCTTTATAAGTTTTCACTTTCTGCAACTCGATGACGCGATATGGATTCAGTTCATTGACAGAAGTCCGTCGCACTAGTTCCGCTTTCGGTAGAGACGTTGGCACAGGCTTAACTGCACCATTCAAGGAACACAGCACACACGGGCATGAACAGAGAATCAAGTAAACACCAGGTCGATTTGTATGTTATACGGTAAGCTCGCTATTCTTACCTGGAAAGAAGCAATATGATGCAAAAACCGCCTGCATATCGGAAGGTTTATTTGCACTTGTTTATTGAGTTTATTACTGAGGAGTAGCTCGCAGTAATGTTGAGGAATGCGGAACAGTGTGTGATTTTTTTAAAGGCACAATTAATAGCAGCAAGCTTTCGGTCGCTTTCCATAGGCGATTGTTGAGCTATTTTACGGCTGGCGACTGTCATAAGTGACAATAGTGTGAGCATTGCTTATTTGCCTACATGTGTAGTGCGAACCTTCATAGTAATTGAAGTATCCACTACCGCAGTTAATCACACGTGACCACTTGAGTTGTGGACAACTTCTGGCTGCATATAGGCTAGCTACATTTAAAGCATTGAATCCTCAACGAAATCTCGCTTTGTGCGGCCGAAGATGCTCCTCAGCTCATTCGGACTACCCGAGATCTGCTGACTAACGCAGTAATCAGCATATGCCGCAAACCTTTATTAATATTAAGATGCTGAGATTATAGGCACAATGTATCTGTTGTCGTAAATGGTCAGCCGTCGTTGGTGGGACTACATCTTCAAAAACTCACGTAGAAACACAGCGACGCTCAAGCATATAAACAGATATAAACAGAAGCAGACCAAATGTTTAAAGTACAGCAGTCCACAGATGCTCAGATCAGTTTACTTCATTTTCCCAGCGGACTGTCATTTTTTTGGACAGGACTAGTCATGATCTTGTCATATAGTCTTTTATCATATTGAATATATACTCAAGTTTGATTTATTCTTCGCCCGAGGTTATGGCTTTAACTCCTCTGTTGATGTGACCGTTAGAGACCTTGTCCGTAGCTGTCGGTAGTGTGCGAAGGCATTTGAACTCTCAAAGTTTGGTAGTTTGAGGAGATTCTGGAAATTCTGGTAGAGATCTCGTCCTGTGAGCAAAGCTCGTTTGTGTGCGGGAAAAACTTAGAATCACCGTGTAGTTGTTTCATCCTTATTGGAAATCATAAGCAGTGCGCGTCTCATGAAACTCAATGGAGTTTCGAACCGGCAACCTCCTAGCCGGTAGTATGAACATGTAACCGTTCGGCCACTTGTGGCTGACCAGCAGTGTAATTATCTATCACTTAGGCAGGATAAATCACGCTAATCCTTCAACCACCTAGACTAGCCCAAGTACTTTGTTAATGAAACTCCTCAAGCCAGATGGTTGTTCAAAAAAACCTGATGTTGCCTCCGTCCGGTACACGTGGGCCAGTGACATAGATTTCGCCGTGTATTTCGAGTGTGACTTA
>SJOL01004217.1:129803-176135 GCA_004794785.1 Opisthorchis felineus | reverse complement strand
ACCACTCAATAAAAGCGGGACAGTTTCAGAGTGACCCTAGGTTTTTTTGAGCGTAGACGACTGTCTTTAAAAATTAGTGCGGCCACAAGCGGTCTCAAATTTTTTGGCCGCTTGCACCGTGCTAAGACCTGGGGTGATAAGTTAGGTTTAACTCAGTAGCCTGTGTCGATCAGTTACCTAGTGATCGATGATTTGTCCTTGGATTCGATCAGCAAACGTTTGCGTCCCTATCCGCCATATCAAAAGGGTGCTCAAGTAAAGGAGCACACAGAAGCTGTACAGGAGCTAAAGAGAAACCAAAATACACTTACATTAAAGCCACACGTTAAATATGCCGCTGTTTCCCTGAAACTTGTCCAAGTTAAGCACAGTCTTAGCCGATACGTCCAAATATTTACCCGACTAACAACCGAACAGGGTGTGGTTGGTGGAGAACTGAAATACTCGTGAGGTGCAGTTTTTTTACTGAGCTATTTTATCTCACACTGAGTTGAATGTGCTTAAACCTGTTGGTTCCCGTACATCTCAGTTTTACAGACTCCAAAATACTCATAATATGAGTACACCTAATCGTTCGATTTCAGCTATGAATTATTCATCTCATCATCAGATAGGTAAATGGCTGGCAAATATTTTTGGGTCCTCCAAAACAGTTTGCACAAAACACTGGTTAAAAGGTACTCATATACTTTCACCCTGCATATAAGATATTGATATCTCTCAAAAAATCATGTGTTCATTTGATTTACAGTTATTTTTTTACCAACCTCTCCTTTCTGAAACAGAAATTTTTAGCAGATTACCTGGATTCTTACTAAGTTCTCACCAAGCCTCCTATCCCCATTCTTATAGATGTCATGTACTGAGAATGACAGATTTTGATTTCAGGAGACTAAATATTACCAAGTTCATAGTGTAGCCATAGGGAGCACTTCGGGACCAACTCTAGCTGACATCAATGTGACCGCACTTGAACCGTCAGCCGAAGTTGATAAGCAACAACTAATCTTGTATAAAATATATTTAGATGATATTTTACTTATCACAAACAGTAAGAGACAGAGTGAACACCTGTTGTCTGTTTTTAACACTCTCCATCACATCTTATTCACTTGCGGATTTGAACTGGACAATATACTTCCATTTTTGGCGTCTTGATCACCAGGATTATTGGTGATACTATGTCTTCCTCTGCACATCCGAGATCTACGTGGACTGAACAACATCTGAACCTTACGAGTTTCTGTCCGTTACGGTATGAAGGTGCTCTGTTTCTGACTTTACTCCATAGATCTAAATAGTATGAGCGTCAGGTACACCCGTGGAGGAAACTGAACTGCTGAAAGATGTACCGCAGTCAAATAACCACTCTGACCACTACATCGAAAAGTACATCGCTCTGAGTGGTGAACGTAATACGTCACTCACGGAACCAAAAAAGAACATTTACATTGATACTCCTGGTAATCATGCTATTTAAACGGACATAAAAATTATAGGTGCACCGAGATCACAATTTAGCACACTTGTGTTCCTTTGATAGAGCACATTTTTCATAAACCGGATAGGAATACACACGGTTACTGATAGGATCCAGGGTCAGGTCGTCGATCGCCAGGCACCTGATCGACAAAGGTCATAGAGTTAAGTTTAACTTATCCTCCCACGCCTTAGCACAAAGCAGGCAGCCAAAACGGTGGAAGCTCTTTGATGCCGTATCAACTAGTCGTTTTAAGCTTATCCTTTGCACTAAGGAAGATCTACGGGTCACTATGAGAATGCCTTGTGTTTTTTATTGATCGGCCACGTTGTCCTAGAATTGTGTAAGTGCTACATCTCATATTGTTCTATACGTTTTGCCGTGGAGCACTGTGTGCTAAGTGAATTCATCTTGCGAGATTTTTTTGTCCTCCTTTCATTTAAAGTTTATTCTCATTTTTCAGAACAAGGCATACAGACCTTATTAAGCAACCTGTCTTTTGTTCATGATAAGCATTCCGGAAACTGACATGGTCTTTTGACCATTTATTGCCATACTGAAAGTCAATGGGAATGGTTGAACGCAGATAAAGCAGAGCACGCTTCTAATACACTGTGCCGTCACCAACCGGGCCGGTCACACTACTCGGACAATTCGACTGAAGTCATGCATGCATACTCAGTGTTTTCGTTTTGGCCAGCACGGTTAAACGCTTTCCACCGATATCGAATTACATTTGTTGCTGTTGTGAGTACGAAGTGTGGTATCGGTATAGCAGTCAGGTGAGATCTTTTTGGCTTCACAACGTGTTCGTCATCGCTTGGCCCAGCGGGTCCAGGTTCTCTTGTTCTGAATCGTCTGGGACATGCTCTTGTTAAGCATGACCGACGCTTGAGTAGTATTCAGCCGCACTGATCTAATGAATTTCGACTGGTATGGTTTTTTCCTCCTTCCTTTGGTGTTGGGTTTGATGTTTTCCGCATTTTTTTTGGGTTTTCTGTGTGTACTACTCTCGGAAAGAAAACGACTGAAGCCCATCTTAGTGGTTTGTCTTACATTACGATAACCAGTCGGTTAATCATGCAAACAGCAGCGCAATTGACTTTCTTGTTCCCTCATTTGAAGTTGGAACATTGTTACGAGTACCTCCTACTTGGTTTTTATGTTGCGAATTAGCAACTTGTAGGATTGTGCTAGAATGTCACAAAATATACAGTGTTCGCATTCCAGTGGTCGCAAAACGCCGACTCATTTTTATGGTTACCTAGTTATTAGAGAAACGAGCCTTTTGGAGGATACGTCTTCATGTGAATTCAGGTTTCTGCGATCCAGGTTGACTAGCCGCAAACAGCGGTTGACACTTGAGATTTTTACATCGGTTATTAGTGGAATACCTCCTCCTTTAAGGTAGCCTCTATCTAAAAACAAATTGTAGAGAAGGCTGATTAAATCATCCCCAATTTACCGAACTCTATGTAGAGCAGTTCTTTTTAGTAACATTTTAAATGCAAAGAATTTTGACAGCCAATATTTGCCTATGTGAAATCTCGATGCCAGTAAATAATCTGGCAATCAAGCCGGAAAGGTTACATCCACAGAGCAAAACTCAGATGAGGGTGGTTGTTCTTTATACCCGTTACCCTGAGCACAATGCGCTTACTGAGTAGACCGAAGCGGACTGCGTTCGATTCATCCAAAAGGAATTAATGACGATTTCCTGGCTTGATAGATCTCAGAACGGTTGATAGTCCCTGCATATTTTACTTGCAACTCTACAGCTAGAAAAGTTTCAAAGCCCAATGGCGGTCTAGGTACCAAGAGAAAAATGGCAAGGGGAACGCAGGTTATCCGGCTCGAGTGATATTAGTAGCTTCATTAACGTAATACTCTCCGCGAAATATTGATAATATACTTACCCAGTGATTGTGACTGGTTCTTATTTTTCAGTGGGAGTTTGTGTGGTCAAATGCAACATTTTTATGTGTTTTCTCATCTTGGCTTTCAAATTCATCCAACTTAGAAATGCCTTAAAGTAAGAAGCGACAGACTGCTTCAGCTAGTTCTTTTCACAAAGAAGGAACACCATTCAATAATAAATATAAACAGTCGCCAGCCCAGCTACTCAGACCCTAATGAAACCTAAAATTCTGGGGTATCTAGTTCCAGACACGCTAATCGACTTACGGGGATAGAAAAAGGGAGTATGCGGGGAAAGCCACGAGACCAGTCACAAGATAAACCAAGTTCACTAGATTTATGTGCTTAAATTTCACAAAGTTTTGAAAATAAAAGCGATCCGACCTACATCGTGTAAACCTTGGGTCAAAATGGAGGATAAGTGAAGTTTTCTAGGGCTTGTCAAATATAACTATAACTCTGAATGCGAAAACAAAAATACGCATTTCTTGAAACCGTTGTTCATCCTTTTAACTTTTACTGCATCATTGGATATACTGGCTATTAGTCATCTGAACCTAAGAATTTGCCCTATTTGAGTCATTTGAATAACAATGGAGTTTGATGGTCTGGTACATTATATCTGTTTGATAGTTCTGGGGACATTAATTTTACCTCCAGTCCAAAACACAGCTACAAGCATGTTTTCTTATGAGATTGCGTCTGTTCATAAATACACCAATTAAAGAATTGCATTCAGATTTCTTGCCTGGATAGAACATACTACTAGAACGCTTATAAAGCAAGTAATATTCTAAAAGTTCCTGAGTCCGATTTCCACGATAGATGCGCAAAAGCGTTGGAACAAACATAAGCACTGGAACAATTTGCAAAATGTGCACAATTTAAGCTTACTATAGCTTACGTGAGGTCTTAACAGAATGAACAATGTCGTAAAATTAAGCGCTTCCAATTTTGTTTTGATCACCTCTACTTATGTGCCCCTGGGATCTGTGAGAATTAATATGGTTGTGTGTGGGTCTGCATGTAAACAACAACAACAACAGCATCAATGGCGTCATTAAGTATGCCGCATCGGTGTCAATTTCCCATCATAATTCTCGTCGTATGGACCATTAATTTCGCCGTTCGTGATTCAAACACACTGTGCAATGCTTCACGTAGTCTTTGCTTACCCAAATGAAATTTGATTTGTGTTACGGCTATTCAAGCATTCTGTTGACTATCACGAGAAAATCAATGGGCTGAATCAGGTAGAATAACTGGTTTACTTATCACGAGAACCACGGAGTTGGATTTTATTTAACTGGTTTTGAAAGCATAGATATTGTAGTGGACGGTGTAAATATGATGCGCAGGATTCGGTGGTGTGATAGACCACCATGTGAAATTCAACTCCTTTTGTAGGTCAATACGAAAATCCTAAATTTAACAGCTTTCTAACTTTAGAAGGAAATTTCGGAATTCACATTTTTTCCGGTCACTATATCCGGTGTCCTTGTTTCTACAACCCCCAGTCTTTGTGATGTTCGTTCATTTCCTGGGTTTCTAAATTCTGACAAAAACTTGTGTTGATCAAAATTTTTGCTTGCTGCTCGTACAATTTATGTGGTTGACAAAATTTATTCCACAGTGAGGTACCAACCTAGGGGTTCATTAGACAGGCGTACTCCTCGAACTCCAAAGCATCTCACCTTGTATCTAAAAACCGGACTTGACTTCACAAGCAAAATGAAGAGTAGTTTTATATGCGGAGAAAGCATTTTTATATCCCTATGTTTTTCTTACTGGAAGAAGGACTTTTTGTTGTTTATGTCAAAGAGAGATTGCAAGAAAAGACAACTCCACTGATGGTCGCACCCGAATAAATACTAACTGACGTAATACACTACCCATAATGTTGATGAAAACTCTTCGACCGACCACGACCAGTTTTGCCCTTCTTGGGACGCATCAGGTAGGCGCAGTTTCCGTCAAATGTATGTTCTACTTGAACCCAAATTGTACGAACTTAGCAAAATACACTCATTTACAAACCAATTTGGTTTTGCGAGAGACTCACCTGGAACCCAACTGAATCTCTTGTTTATGATGTCTTTGAGTAACTGAATTCGCTGCACCAGGCCGCCTCATGTTTCAGTTGGTACAGCATTTTAATGTATCACGATTTATGTATAGACGTAATAAAATACTCAGAATATCGTACCAACTGAACTATGAGGCGGCCTGGTGCAGCACATTCAGTTGCTTAAAGACATCATAAACAAGAGATTCAGCTGGGTTCCAGGTGAGTCTCTCGCAAAACCAAATTTGTTTGCAAATGAGTGTATTTCGCTAAATACTAATTGACTCTATAATCCATGAGTCCACAATTCTGATTCTACGGGTGCTACTGTTTTTCCGCCGGGCTGAAACAATGTTACCACGCTGTTCTGCAGCGAAGGATTGCACGCTTTGTCGCCACTTACTGAAATTCAACTGCAAGGGTTAAATTTGAGGAAAAACTGAAATTGTTCGAATTATTCAAAATGTCTTTACTGTTGTTTTGCCCTCATAAGTTAGATATATAACTTGCAATCATATATCCAGAGAACTATCCTTGTTTTGTGGATAGCTTCCTATAAGGGGACAGTTTCCGTGGTCTGCTCTGCATACCGGCTTGGTTGTTCAAGATTGAATCGCCTCAGTGTAGATCACCAATTGGCACGATCCATTGCGCGGCTCATTATATGATACCAAATGACAATCTAACCGCAGCAGGTATACAAGCAAGCTTTGATACCTTTTTACTCTCTTCCAAGATATATAGACTGCAGGGTTCATTTCCCAAACCATGTATAACGCGATACGGTGCCCATACTCACCTTAGTTTGAATTTCCTCCACAGGTCCTTCTTAGGTTACTAAACAAACTAAGTACTATGTTTAGGGAAGTTTACCACAACTAACCTGCCACGACTGTGGTAAGCGGTTTGCTTAGGTTCATTAAATAGGTCAATTGCGATAGCCAACAATGAGTCATTTCCAATCTGCTGAAAAATACCAATTCATGATGGTGCACTTCAAAACAAAATGACGAGTACATTCCGTTCTCAAGTAAGAAGTGCAAACCCAACTTCGAAATTTCACGTCAGCAGGCGTTGAGCTTGCCTACAGAGTTTTAATCCGGGAAATACGTCTGACAAACTTCGCATCGAGAAGCAATTTGGGAGAAACTCCCTCACGGAATTTGAAACTTGCATAAGATGGACGAGCAACTTTGACTTTCTTTGAAAAGCGAACAAAACCGACATTGATCTTGGTAAAGAACGTACATTTTCCATTTATTCTGTAACGTGCAGCTGGAACATTTCTAAAGAAACCTAAACACAGAAATCTTTTTTTGACTACCTTCTTTTTTGCCTGTAAGTGATTCAGCAGCATCGGATATTTTAGTAGCCTTTTTGGCCAAATATTCAACTACGCATTTCTTATCCAGTAACTGTGATGCAGTGTAATTAAGTTAGCGCCGGCCTAACTGTTTACAACTGGTGAAGGGGCTATTAGTCAGCAAATGCATTTATCAATCAATCAATCAAATACTGCGGCGGAGGAAGTTACACAATGTTTTAATTGCAAAAGCAAGAGTAGTCCGCCAGCAAACGGACAAGCTCGAGTTATCCACTTGACTAACATCTATTTGTAATGCCCCCTACTGTGCTAGACCTTGCTTGTGGCCGTCTGGTAGTGCACAACTTTGCATGATTCAAAGCCGCCACTTTCTTTGGTTTGCGATGCAGACCAGTGCGCAGTACGTGCTTTTCCAGTGTACGTGCTGATGACCAACAAATGTTAAATCAGTTACCCTAAAGTGTCAGTGATAAACAGCTTCAAATTATGACTCCACAGCACAACAAAGTTAAAGGATTAATTATCTCAAAGTAAATTTCTCAACTTGACCTGGAAAAATAGTAACTGAATAAGCTACCCGATTTAATTTTCTGTAGTATTTCACAGTTAACTTCCCAATTACCTCAGAATATGCGTCACTTTGCCATCGCTACTGACTTGTTGGCTGACCCGGCAATTTCAAAAATCTGCATTTCGTTTCTGGTCATCGTTTACAGTAATCATCTTATTGTGCTGCATGCAATTTTCGTATGTTTAAATAAAATGATTTACCGATAGTCTAGAGCACTGGTCCGTCAATATTCATAAGATCCCTTATGTTTCCTGTAAAGAACAATAATTCGAGCAAAGAATAACTTTGAAATTGTCACCAGTTGGATGCAATATATGACAAAAATCCGTTATGAAGGCGCTGATTTTCCTTAGAACGGGCAGAGTTCGAGTACAACCTCGAGGTCAAATAGGGCGACACGGTCAAATAAGACTATGCTCTTGTAGAGAATCTAGACAAAAGAACGAGGACAGTTAATTTAGGCTCTGTCATTGGAAAGGTAAGGTCTAATTCCCGATTCCACCTCAGTAATCCAACTGTGCGGCCAAAGTTTACTTGAAAAATTATGGCGTTGAGCCATTTATTGAGCTAGAATAATGCTGTTGATGAAAAACGACTACAGTGACCAAAAAACTTCGTTGGATCACGTCTTGTGACAAGGCCTTTTCACCTGAAACTCCGGCTAACTTATGCACCTTAGATGTATTCATTATGAGTACTTATTCTAACCGTTTCTAAAATGACAGAAGGCTTTGTCGTAATCATCGTTATTTTTTCATTGATATACAGGACTTTGTATTAGATTGTTTAGGTATACGTCACCAGTATTCATAATCCGACACCTGACAATGAGTTCTCTTCAGACTCTCCTGTCCTTCATCTGTTAATATCTCTTCAAAACAATGTATTCTTTTCGTTTTTATGGCAAAATTTGTTACGAGAAACCCAGTACCAGTTTTATTAGGTCTCAGGAAGCGTTCGCATGAAAGGCGGGTTCCTGCTGCTTGTTAAAACTGCCGATTGTGTTCTGGGCTCTTTTGTGATATTGCTGGTTTTATAAATCACGCGGTTGGCCACGCAGGTGCGATAGGCAGCACACTACGCTGAAATGGGCTGGCGGAATTTCATCTAAGCGGATAAAGGTTGCTCATCACGTCAGCCTTTGGCGACAAAATGCGTTGTGGATTGGCTAAAAACATATGGCCTATTCTTACAGGCAAACTTTTATTGAAATCAATGGAAATTAAATAGTACCAGATGATTAATTTTCTTTTTTAGCAAAACATGTAATAATGCTTTGTGCAGTACAATCCTCTTTCCATATCTGTTGCAGTTTAGGTTGCGATCAAAGCATACCTAGACAGTATCAACCGGCACAGACAGGGGTTTGCCCAAACGACAGAGCGCTTTCTTCAGTGTCATACTGTTAAGTGAATTTTACCTAACGCTGCTGACAGAAAGTATTTAGTGCACTAAGCTGTCATTTAGTTCCACGCAGACCATTGTGATAAAACGACTACTAAAAACTGCGTGCCCGCAGTGAGCGCTGCCTCCTCCTGATATCCCTAGGGATTGTTTCTCGCCGTTCGCCTTTGAGTAATTAAATCAGAGTTCATCGTCGAATAAACAAACTTCAATTAGAAAACGTCCAATATTCCTCACTTGTACGCCACCATGTTTTCTGCATGCTGTCAATAAGCCTCTTCTCACTTTTTTGTAATTGTTTGTTCGCAATGCCCATCGGTCTTGCCCGGTGTACCACACTTGATTTGAATCTCGATGAACGTGTCCGTCCAGAGAAGCAACCGGCTAGCGTCGTTCTCAACAAGAAACGAGCAAAGTATTTCTCTGTGAGGCATACATTGACGGTGGATATTCAACTTTAGTACATGTATATGATTTAACCGTCCAGCATCCTATTGAAAAAGTCCTTCTTAGCGTTAAAATGAGTAGTACTGGTATACAATAGAAACGATATCATCACCGCGATTGCAATTTCGTTTTTAGTATACAAAACTAGTTAGCGGATATTTCGCAGTGCCTCGCACGTAGAAACTACCTTTAATTCTGTTGAGACACTCAGACTATTTCGTCTTTCTAATGTCCCTCGTTGGCAGATGTTTCATTGTATCATAGAAAGTTACACAATAGTTGGCCGTTACTTCCAAAACGTCTCTTTTAGAAGCCATATTTCTGTTTCAAGCTATTCGATAGGGAAGATAAGTTATCAGCTGTATAGTCACTTCATCTCACACCTGGATCACTGTCTCCAGGATCGTCTTCGTCTCCGCTCTTTACCAGAAACCGAATGTTCCTAAGGGATTTGAAACATAACCAGATGAAGTGGCTTTCATTTTAATGCAGGAAATTAGTTTCCCTGTGATATCTTTGTGCCGAAAGCAAAACCGATGCTGGTAGTTGCCCCCAGTATTTATTTATACTGGGTCTAATTGGCTCTGCAAAAACACCACAGTTGCTTGCCAAGTATCTATCATTTTGATACAAGTCCTGCATTCTTCTTCCAGCTATATGTTGGCTGTCATATTCTTATCCGTTCAGATTTACGCGACCAAAAGAAGGGACTTTTAAATTGTCTCTGGTTTCACTCATAAATTGCGGCTATGTACTGTACCATAAGGGAGCTATAAAATTTAGATATCTACCTCTTCGCCTCGGAGGGATCACCATTCTAGCTCATACAATATACGCGCTTGTCCTCCCAGAATTTTGTAGACTGCAGTCACTAGAAGCAGACTGTGTGAAGGAAAATCGTGAAGAGAAGCTCAGGTCAGCTTCATCTCAAGAAGTGAAAGCATACAGATGAGATTAGTAAGAATGTTTGTTGTTTACTTAATATGCTGATTTTGGACAGCTTTTAAAACGTAATTATATAAGACAGGTACCGATTAAACCCGGTTAGGATGAAAAGCTGCGGATGTTCTTCATAGTAGCACTTCTCGCTATATTATCCCGCAAGTACACACAGCCAACAAATTAACTGAGTTGATTGTGAACCTTTCACTTTCTGCCCAACAAACGTGCAAAGGTAAGGAATCAGCTTATTTGGAGACGAATAATACTGAGCTAGGCCCGAAACATCACGTATGATCTGGCAGAAAGTTAATGAACTAGTATCGAGTAAGGTCTGCTGGTTTACTGAGTATGTTGTCTCCCTCTCCGGCATGAGCAAGCAGCTTCTCCTGTAAGATCACGTTGGCGGCATACTGCAAATAAATCTTTGCAGATTGTGTAGGTTTGTGAAGCATTTATCGGGCACCTTGCGTCCAAAAAATCTCTTCGGAAACGTACAGATAAAATAATTGCACAGTGTTAGTTGTAGTTATGAACCGGGTGGATGTTCCAGACGTGGTCTAATTTGTCAACCAAGAATCGCGCCATCTCTGGAAAAGTCCAATGATGTGCGTGCATTGCGGTAGTTTAACCGAAGCAGTTATTTGTTATCGTCTATCTAGCTGAAGGGATCCTGGCTCACCCGACGAGTAACCAGATAGTATAAAACGGATTTCAAAGGTTTCACTGAACATTTTCAAAAATGTGCAGCTATTATATTTAGTGAATATCGTCGTGAAATATATGCATGCACATGCACAAGTACTATTGAAGCACTTTACCGAACAGGTCGAATCACCTCCTGTTTCCAAAATTTGGCTAGTGAACTCCCTGGATGCTGTCCGCATATGTGATTGGGCAATGATGACGAAAGGGGTAGTGAGCTGCAGAAGACTTTTCAGCAATTTCGCTAACAGCGCTGAGTCAAGCTCAATGGTTGCCTTCTGTAAATGTGGGCAAGGGCAATTACTACTTTACTTTTGCAGTTCTACGACTCAGATTGTATACAAAATGTCTTGTGCCAAAAATAATTTATGGTTAATTGAATTGGGAGAAAGGAATAGAAAAGTTTATCCTTTTTGGTGACTGGCACCAGCTTTTGCACGGAGAAATTTGCAATATGCAAGGCGGGTTTCTTTGGTTAGTGGAGAAAGCGCATCTTAATGTTAGTTTATTCCCTCGGGCAATGGATTTTAGACGGTTCCATTCTTCGTCTGCTGAGCTACCGGATAAATTCACTATAATCATTGGGGATTGTGTTCTTATTAGCGCAAATTAGTCCGACGGAGTGCAGACGGAATGGAAGTCCTGTAGGTTCTGTACGGCTGGGAGCTTTTCATATTGCCGAAATTTTATCAGAAATAAACGAAACTGGGCAGGCAGCTAATCGAACTGTCATTCATTATTCTGGGTCGCGTGCGGCCTGAGATATGGTCTATTTAGGTGCGTGTGTATGCCCATACTAACTCAGCTATACGTCGAATTGGATGCGATTCGTCCACCACACTACAGATTTGTTCGCAAACCAAGACGGGATAATTTAGCACAGAATTGGCCGATGACAGAGGGCGTATCCAAAAATGCCATGGTCATCGTTGATTTTTCGTATCAGTCCCACTGGGTGGCCTAACTCCTAGTAGAGCCAGCTGTCACTTATCCTTTTGTTTTCCATATCGATGCATGAAACTGTTAAGCTGTGCCGATTTTGATAGGGCCAAGTGTGACAGGCAGATAAGCATAGAAAAGTGGGGAAAAAATGGCGACAAACGCGGCTAGCATGTTAGTCATTCTTCATTGGAATACTTTGTGGATAAAATCAATTTCGTCTGCGGGGAAGTAGCCAAAAATGACATGTCTTAGTTCTACTAATAAGGTGGAGGAAAACTCTTAAGAATCCACTCGCCGTTCCGTCCTTTATGAGGCATATCACCGTCGCCTCCTTGTCAACTTTATTTACTGGTCGAACTTTAGACTGTGAATATGTTGCGATACACCATCATCTGCAGACTTGACGGCATATCTTTTTACCCGATCGGATTTCCGGAGTGAATTCAAATCAAACGCCTACCACTTGCTCTAGAGATAAGACTGCTAATGAGTTTGCTGGAAAGTTTTCAACATCCCATCACGAGCTTCGCCCCTTATTGAGGCTAATCAAGTGGGCACGGTTGCCGATTTTCCGTCAACCTTATGCCCTGTGCGAACCTAGATTGGATGGAACTTGCCAGGTACTCTCATTTGCAGACCAACTTGCTTTTAATTGGCGACCCATATAAATTTAGCTGGGTCTTTTGTTTATAACAAAAACTTGGGGACCGTGTCTGTCTGAAGAGCCCCAAGATGTCAAAGCGTTATAAGCAACGTCTAGACGATATCTCGAATATCGACTGAAACGTAAAGCGGCCATGTGCACCACATTTAGAGGAAGAAGACCACCATAAATGACAGATTTGGCTGGATTCAGCTGAGTCCATATAAAAAAACTAGCTTGCAAATAAGAGCAAATAAGGGCATTTGTCCGACTTACGTTCAAGTGGAACATAAGGTTGACGGAAAATCGGGGACTGCGTCTACCTGATGAGCACCAAGAAGGGCGAAACTGGTCGTAGACTGTCGGAGAATTTTCAGCAACCTCATGAGTAGTATATTCTGTCTAAAAAATGTTTCGCGATATCTCGAATATCGTACCAACTGAGTCATGAGGCGGCCTGGTACAGCACACTCAGTTGCCTAAAAACATAAATGAGAGATTCAGCTAGGTTCCAGGTGAGACCCTCGTCAAAACCAAATTGATATGCAAATGAGTGTATTTATTGAAAACGTTTATTATTGTTTGGAATGGATCATTCCACATCATGTAGAAGAACAAAAATCTGCACGAACCAGAATAGTTGGGTGATCACAATTGTTTTGGGCCCGGAAAGACTTATTGTATTTAAGTATCTTATGGCCAGACTCTCCGCAATTTTCAATTTCAATTTTTAAAATGTGGACTCATAGAATAACCAGAATCTCTGATCCTAACTGGAGTTTCAGGGATAAGCACAGGCACCTTTGACACACTGCAAATGTATAGTTTTATGATATGCTTTCTTCAAGGTAGACAAGAAGGGAGGCAAACTTTCGTGATGATTCTCGAATCGTGGTCAGTCGTTTCAGTTTGCGTCCCACATTGATTTACTTCCGAATACTCTTAGGTTGGTTCTTAAATGATGAGATTTTTGTTTGGTCTTGAACAACCAGAATTGTAGCGCAGCTCGTACAGTTGACGTGAGAAATATTTCATTTGTTTAGATGAGCTTTTTGAGTGAAACAAGCACGGTGTAAGAGCACTCATCTCTGTGTTACTTAATTGTTACAATTTGACATAAGTGTGTGGGAGAAAACAGAAATAGGAAAAAACGAGAAACATGTGGGGAAAAACGTAAATCACCCGATTTTCATTGATACCAGATCGCCGCAGATACTCGCCTTAGCATCAGATAGCTTTCTCAAATGTCGTGGGAAACCTTTGTTGTTGTCATTCACCCTGGCTTCAGCGGACAGGCTAATGGATAGGTCGTTTTTATGAGATGTTTGCAAGGCCGATCATTCTTTAAACTGGTGAATGAAAATCGTCCTGTTGCATATTCAAGGCTTCACTTACCATGAACACCCTGATGATTGGGTAATCAGAAGTTTTCGAACTCGTGGTTATTGGAACGTATGAGTACATCATCTAAAATAAGGACCCAAAAAATGGGTGCACGAAATCAAGAAAAACGACCTAATGCATCTATGTTTGTAAATATATTAAAGTTCTTCGTCGTAATAAAAATTAAGACAAAGTTAAATCTCGATACGAAAATACTCAGACTGTTGGTGAACAATTTGATGGCTCATAACCACCGTCGTACTGAGTAACTAGCTCTATATTTTGAACATTGGTCTATATAGAACAAGAGGGCGCTTGGTGTAGCGAATACTGTCAAGGAACGACAAACAAGTGTAATTTGCACCTGTTAACCTCGTCATTTTCGTTTTAAGAAGAGTGATCATTTTGTAAATTTATCTTTTGCATGAGCCGAGCGCCAACGTTTTATTAAATCATTTGCTTTTCATTTGCTTGGCAAATAGGATAGGTTACTTAGGAATAGATCTTGCAGAAGATCTCATTCTTCCTAATATTATGGCATCAATATAAGCATGTGGTGCTTGGTTAAGCTACTTCCATATGGAATTACACGAATGCTTTTAACGTCCTAAAAATTTGATTAAGTTTTTAAGCAAACGGTGTAACTGTTAAAATGTAGACTTAATTTTTGGTACAGGAGTTATGTTTTTCCCTAAATATTCTCCATCTTTCTGGCTTCATGCTACTAAGGTGCATTTGAGACTTAATGTCGAAAGAGTTTACTCAACTTGTCTAGTGAAGCTTGTCACCGTCCGTATTTAATGTCAAAACCATTAATTGGAACAAAATATAGATGCTTGTTATTTGTGGAAATGGCCAACCACTGTTCTCTTCCTCTGAAATATGGCACTCCTCTTTAGTCTAAACGGAGAGGAAGCTTTCGCGTTTGAGTATCTAGTACACATACCTTAACCGCTCAAGACCACACACCATGTTTGTGTGCCATGTAATCTGAACCGAGTGTAGTTCACAGAGTAAACTTGCCTTGAATAACAAAAGCGCAAGGAAAAGGCTGCCCAGTGAGACGGATAAGATGAATTTCAGGTAGCCATATGTTCACTATACAATAGTTTGACCTGGTTTACTCTATGATTTTAACAAAGGATTACGGTTAATTTCCGATTTGATTGCTTTGAAAACAAGTTATTCAGTATGAAATTTGATAAACTGATCATAAGACGAGTCATTTTTGGTTGCTTGTTTAATGTCCAAACCTTTGCTATAAACTCATCGACAACAATCCGCGGATAATTTTGGACAATTTGTGGCAGTTGTGTGACTTAGGATAAACCAGACGTAAGAGTTGTGAAATTTGAGAAGCAACCATCTGTCACTCCAGTCTGATAATCACAGCTTAAGTTCTCGAGCACCAGGTGTGAGCGCACACTCCAGAGTCAGATATTTGGTAAACTAAATATGTCCAACATTCAACCTGTTGCTTAGAACAGGAATCTCGTCAAATTTCGAATAGCCAGTGTACTTTGCACTCTACAAAACTGTAGAAAACACAATTCAAGTTTACCTCGTTTTATTGAAAGAACGCTTACTAATATGACAAACGTTTTGAGTATTGTCTGTAAATTTTTGAAAGCTCACTACTGGCCTTGCCTCAAAATTGGTAACGGATGGTTCTTTAAACTACTCTGAAAATATGACCAAATATAAAATAGGTCGGTCTTGTTTCGTACTGTAATAGGAGCACTGCAGTTCTGGTCCCACGCATATTGTACAGTGAGGTATGTAGAATAATTTACCTGTGGCTGTGAACTATTAAATAACGGATAAAACGCAGGTTTACCACCTGAAAGTAAGTCAAAGGTTTAACTGGACACTACCTAAGAAAAAATAGGTGCAACATTCATTTCTCCTTTGTTCTAAACTTCATAGTTGATTACCAAAATACTCATTTGGTCCTCGAATTCTTTTGTTTCCTTAGCGGCGCTAGTTCTAAAAAGTGAAAAATCAGTCTTTTGTTTTCCTTAATTAATTAAGCAAACGATGTGCTTGCCTCACACAATAGCAGCTTCATTTTGGTCTCCGGTTAATCCCTAACTCCAAATGACAACTATTTTTAAGAACTTGACTCGAGCTTGAGTCTTGTGTGACGGTAAATCTCATGCGAAAAATTGGTCATCATGGATTCTAGGTTGATGATGTGCCAATGTGAAGTCACTTGGCTAAATTAACTCACTCGGGGAACCATCAAAGTCCAAAAAACAAATGAATACTTTTTACACTGATCAAATGAAGACAAACCAGGCTAACAAGAGATCTTTTTCATCACACTAAATTGATGTAATTAGATGACCTTTATCAAGCCGATCGTGGTAAAAGGCGTGCATTGTAGAGGTGATTGCCAAACAAAAAAATTAGGCAAGTGGACGGAAAATTCGCAGTTTTACAAAAAATAATGTTTAGTAAGCTGGATAGACAGTTCGTCCAAATGCCTTACGTCATATGAAATGTAATACCTTTCTGGTGAAATCAGTTATCACACATTTAGTGGTGAGAAAGTAATTAAGCTGCTGGCCTATTCCACTTGTGTGAATGTATTCTCCCAAATAGTAGCTCCTGAAAAAGTAAACTATCATGGATACATTGGCTTCGTCAGTCCAGCCAATAATATCAGATGTTCCCCCAATAACCTTCATGAGTGATAATTTCCAGACAACAATTACTTCCCTTATTAAAAATGCACCCCAGATGACGGGAAAATTAAATTTTACATGCCTGACTCAAAATTTCCTTCAGTGACATGTTGTGAGAATTTAACGTGGCCTGAAGTGTTCTGTGCATACTACTTTTTCCCGTATATCCAAGTGAGATTTTTAGGGGTATATGATTAATAATGGTGCTAAAACTGCAGACTTATTGTTCACAGCTTTTCTATTTCCTGTTTATCATATCGACAAAGTTGCCTAATCTTCCTGATCTTCTATGGATCCTCAATGATGACATTTGTATTTACAGGCTTGTGGATATTTGGAAGAAAGCTATTGATTTCTGTAAACGGTGCAGGTGACGTAAGGGATGTATGCTATTTTCACAAGTTATATTATCTCTGTGATACTGGAAAACAAGCCATGCGGGTGGACGTTAATTACATGGTTAATTCTGGTAGGCCTTTTCAGTATATTCTCTTTTTCAAAGTTTCTTCTACCACTGTGCAACCCGAATCACTTTTTAAAGAGTTTTTTATCGTATTGATATGAGCTGCCTTCTTGTCAGTTTTAGTGCCTATTCAAGAGGGAGCATGTCTTCTGAGGCTAGTTAGTAGAGAAAAGATATTAAGATTCAGTCGGTTTGTGCAAATCTACATCTAGTAAAGTTGCACACTGTCTTTTGAGTGGATGAAAATTTGATTTGTAGAAATTCAGACAGCTCTTGTCTATTTATACTTGTAAGCGTAGACATCCTGGAAGCATATTCTAGGCTTTTGCAGCTAATTTTGCTTACAAAAATTAAATAGGGACACCATTTAGAACCCATGGTTCTAAAGGAACCAACGAAACAAATCGATTTTGATGGCTATATCCTCATACATTTCAGTTGGTGTCTCAGGCGCTGGTTGTTACAGCTTTCACAGCGATGGTTCTTGGATCAATGTTTTAACTCATCGATTAACAATTGTTTTGTCATGATTAAAATAGACCGGACACAGGTGGTTTAGAGGGGTAACTCAGGTGATTGATTTGGGTTAACGAAGCTCTCAAAGGCGGAAAAATATGGTGGAAAAAGGCGTGTAGCTGATACTCGAAAATGAAACCGAAGGAGTTAATGCAATAGGTAGTTTTACCGCTCAGAAGGCGTGAAAAAAGATGAATCGTTGTATCAAACCGCTTCTTGTTATTTTTAAAAATGCAACAGGTAATTAAGTTATCTAGAATCCCCCAAAAAAATGTTTCTTTGGAAAATCATTTTTTCGGCGTTGTGTGCCAATTATTGATAAGAGCTATTCCGCTTCCAGGAAAGGTTTCAGTAAATTAGGAACAGGTGCTCATTTGAAAAATACACGGGATACAATTTTTGTAATACAGATGTTTCTGACATTTTCTATTATTTTGTGCCTTTTGCGGATTTTTCTAGAGGGTTTTTTCGGATGCAACTTAGATGCAACCGTGCTATCAAAAACCAGGCACTGAATTATCGGAAAGTTTTTTCTTTGTGCCTCTCAGTATTGATTAGTACAACAGAAACAGATTTTTACCATAACGCACTGCTCACAGGATGAGTACCAGGGATACGCACATTTCCTTCTGAACTACGGAGTGGTCCGGTATGGCCTTCTGCTAGGCCGTCAAACAGTCATTTCCCAACTGGGGTGGGAAACTCGGCTTGGAAAAATACAATAAAATGGGGACCATAATCCGACTTTATCTTGCATCTACAGAGCTGGCGTACTTTCCCGGATTTACTTCTCACACAAAAATACGCCGATGGAAAGCCGACTATACTGGGTCACAGTGCAAGCCATTTGAACGCAGTCGTATGTACAACCAAGTGAACTCCCTTCATCAAGTGTCAAATTGAGGAAGTAAGACCAGAGAGTAAACGGAAAAAGGACATTTCTGAGGCGCTCAATACATACGACTTGTAGATTATAATAATCAAATCAAGGGAGGTAAACTAACAGTGTAGAATTACAGTGTACGCGAAGGCAGTTCGGGTGGCTCGTGTTGATAATAAGGTCCCACCGCAACAAATACATGTGGCTGGCTGGTGCTACCTACTTTTTAGCTTGTTCCGTTCAGTGATTGTCACGGTGCATTACTTGGAGCATTCTCATGGGCTTAACTGCGTGAAACGTCCAGGGCGTTAAGGCTGGTTTTTTTGAAGACACCTACCGAGAAGGTCTAGCAGTTGAAACTAATAACGCCCACTTTGTATAGTCTGGGCGCCTGTATTACTAATAAGCCGAATTCGGATTACAATGACATTATTTTCTTCAGTGGACCGTGATTTTATTTGATCTGGTCAGTAGAATAATGGTTCTAGAAAGTCACTGTCAACACCATCTTAAGATTACCACATTGAAGAGTTCAGTATGCTAAGGTGTTTTGAGCCGTACAATGGGGAAGTTATCTCTATCACTGTCCTACGTTTAGCCATTTGCAAAGAATAAAACGCTAAAGCAGATCCAATAATTTTACCTTATCTGCTGACGTTTTTTTCAAAAGATCATTATTTGTCCACTAATGGTCGACGGCCAAAAGATATTAGCACAAACCCTATTTTAGTTACTGCAACTCTAGCTCCTTCTGTGACCTAGCTAAGTGACTACACGTATATTCTTGCGTATTATCCTCTTCAACTCTCCGCAAAGAAGTTGACGGTTGTTAGACTGGAAGAAATCACTTCATGCCGTGCTTTGTTTTACTTCTGCCCCATCTGCGTCAGCTCACCCACGTCAGCTCTCCACCAGCGCATCCAGGTATAAATGGTCTCGTCCTTCCGGGTTCCGTTTCTTCGTACTCCGTTGACATCACAAGAGTTGCCTTAAAACCATGTTTACCTGTGTTTGGAAAAAGTATCCTAACTACCATAAACGGTCTTGGACTCCAAATGGTTATAATGGGCCTATCGGAGCTCGTCGACCCGTCCAGCACTCGCTCAGTCCTCTGGACACCAAATATCCGCCTCACGGAGTTCACGCAAAAGTTGCTCACGCATTAGGCTTTGTGTCACTATACGATTAAATTTTCAGCGAACTGTGAAGAGGACCATCGCCTTGTTGACCACCAGCTTGGTTTTCAGTTGCAGACACCGTTTCCTTTACACTCGTTCTTCGAGTTCGCCAAAAGCCACACTAGTCATGGTAACACCGGATCTCAGTTCCCAGTCGTCGTTCACAGCAACAGTGCATGTGCTCTCAAGGTAGCTGAAGCCTCTGCAGTGCTACACAAACTTCGTTCCTCTTTTATTGCGCACAGGAATGCAGGAAGTTTCACCTGCTTTAAGTTGGCACTTAGCGAAATTGCCCTTGGAGCTAGCGTACAGACCAACCAATACAGCTGGACAGTGTACTTTACTGTGCGTATATGCAACCGGCAAACATAAGGAAACCAACCTTGGTCTCGTGGGCCACGTTCCTCACAAAAAACGTCAAACATATATCCAAACAGCAAGCCATTTTGCCGGTCACACCAAACACTTTGGTTAGATACAGACAGCATAGACTAGGGACAAGGACGCACCTTTTCATACGCTTTCAGGTCACTTGAAGCCGATCCATCAGTGCGAACCTTTTCACGCATGTAGGTTTCCGATTTTGGTTCACAGGTCCACACTGGCGGGATTCTTTATGGAAATTTCGCCCAGTAGGCGTTGGGTTCATTGTTCACTGATCAGCACGGAAAGAGAAATATTCTTCACGAATGTACGTTACGATAAACTCTGAAGTCAAACGGCTGAGAAGCACTGATGCCAGAAGCTGGCCCGCCCAAGCCAGATCGATTCAAGCGTCTTTTAGTTTTTTTAGTTACAGGCTGTCTTATAGGCTTGTTTTGGAGTAAAACTAGTCGGGGCATGTTAGGAGCAGTTTTCGGATTGCAGTCAGCACGTGGTGTTTCGAGTTGTGCCACCTTTTTCCAGTGGTCTAGATGGCTTGAATTTTATCAGTTCTGAGGCCAGCTGATTCTGGTGTAGCAAACTGTTTTCAGATCTTGCAGATTTCTGTAACCAAACTTTATACGTTCACTGATGGGATTAACATTGTGTGGTTTATTTAGTTGGGTGCTTATCATCCTTCGGACAAGTTAAGGATCTGTCCCAAATTTGACTGCTTATATCAATCCTGCGATGCTAACCTCTAGAAGTTCTCACTGATAAACGATAGCATAGTAAAGTAGGTGAGAATGGCTGATGAGCGGGTATATTCATGTAGCAGTACGTTGCCCTTTGCAACGAAATCTGGTATTAGTGATTTCATGAGTGTTGAGTATGGCATTCACAGTTTTGACACTATGACGTCTTAGGATACCCGTCCAGAGGAAATGATCCCGACCCACATGTGCATTGTGGCCTCTTTGGCTCTTTCTAGAGCTGACCACAGGGTGTCAAATTTAGTGCAAAATTTGTTTGTCGCCCCTCTGTTAAACACATGATTGGAGATGATGCACCGATCACGGCTGCACATTTTCGAAAATTTAACATAATCCTTAGGACAGCACGCACAAAAGCCCTATTATGAAAGGAGTGACCTAAGACACGGCAAAAAGAACGAATTTCCTATGCTTTTAACAGTTGTTGCCCTATGTGACTATGCAGAAACCGTTTCTAATTTTGCATCAAATTGACGATAAATTAACGGTAAAACGCCATAGTTTTATTTCTTAGGCCTCCTGAGAAGCATAAACATTGATTATCACTTCCACAAACACTTGGTAGGCTTTCGTTGCTACCGGACAGACTGACGGTATGACAAAGCACGAAAGTCGACCTTCCTGTGATTTTATGATTTTTGTACACCTGGAGCGCTTCCTGAGTAGAAAGAGACAGCTATTAAACCCCGGTTTTATGGCTTGGTGTATCGTTCATTTTTCACACCCAGGAGACAAACACTTAGTTTTATGGTAATAAAATCCAGCGTTTTGAGGTTTAGGTGGAGGGATGCCACTGTTGGTTTTCTTAATGCAAATCAAGCGTACAGGGGTTCCAAACCAATGGTTACAGAGAACAGACTGAAAGAAAACTGTGAAGTCTCACCGGTGGGAGCTGTATTAACTAACTCAAGACTATCATGAAAAAGTGACTGGACAAAGCCTAAAAACGTAAAAAAAACACTGTTTCGGTAATTCGGTTAAATCCAATAGAGGGTAATGGTTCAATCAGGACACTAAAGTCCCACCACAGTGAATAAATAGGTTAAAATTTTCATCCACTTGAAGAAAGAGCTTTTGACGGAAAGAGCTGCCAACCTTAAATGTAATCACATGCGGTATGGCTTACACCGGCTACGTGCATTATTATATAAGGTGGGCGAATTAAGTATTACGGTTGACGTGGACGACATACTATCCTCCAAAATTGCTTACTGGCTTTGGAGCATAAGCCATCGTTTATGCATGGCGATCCGCACGCTGGTCAGATGTTTCTGATCGTAAATTAGCCGCTATACACGGTGATTTCTCTTATCCAAGAGGTCATTTAACACAACACACAAATCAAGCACGACTGTAAAAACCCGTCTTATGCATGGTTTTATAGGTCTCCAAACCTCCACTCTTCCCCCTTGCTTTGGTATCCAAAACGGAACCATATTATGAGACCAATTGACGAAATGTGTTGCTAATTTTTCTGAAGCTATATATGATTTGTGGAGAAATTTCTCGGATGCGAATCCGGGTCCCTCACAGACGCGAATTTCCCAATTTTCTATTCCCAACTAATGCAGACCAGTAAATTAGGCCACTAGTAATTGAGGCAGTCCATGGAGTCAGTGCTGGTGGTTAAGCTGGACATTTTAGTTGAAATACTGGATGGTAGCAGAATTTGTAACTCTTGTTATTGTGCAATCCGGATCATTCACAGGTTTTCGGCGACATACTAGCTAATGAGTTTAGGCTGTAGGTTTGACTTAAGTGGTTGCGCTAATTATCTGCGCATTTCCGTTAAGTAAGCCACATTCCGAAGCTTGAAAGCTGTTTTATTTTCAAAACTAACAGGAGATCCCAAACCTTGCGTTCCATTTGCGTATGATTTGCTAGGTGACCCAATGATTAGATTGAACCCATTACGTGCAGCATATGCCAAACTGGTAGAAGCACGTGCATCCTTTCGACAATCATGATATAAGATCGACCTATGATGATGTATTGGTAACTTCCTTGTTATCTCACAATGCTGGGTTCTTGGTCACTGCAATCCGTCTTCACAGACCGATTCGATGAGGAAATGTAAAGCGATGGCGTTATGCAGCCTTAAATGAATAGTTTTCGTGGTATACTTTGGTACATATAAGGAGAATGACTAAAAACATGAAAGGACTCTCTGTCTCTCTGATTATGTGGGCCTGGTTCACAACATTGTGTTCCGTTCCATCCTTCGCTTGCATAACAAAAACAAGCCTGCGGTCCAAGGTCCAAAGCAGTTTGTTTAAGTCATTAGTAGGTGGATGCATAGTTCTCCTGTGCAAGTCAAAAACAGACTGTGAGACGCTCTAAAAATAGTGACTAGGCTCCGAATAAAAAACAGGCTTCAGAACTAGAAAATTACAAATGACATATTATCTCTGAAGCGTTTGGGTAGGATTCATTCTGTATATAGGTTTTTATTCTAACAGGACTCCACCTGATTTCGACTTCGAGTGCATATTAGACCTTCACTAATTCTGAACGTCTGAATAAGCTTGATGGCTGGATAAAACAGCAGTAATAATAATCACTCAGCTGCAACACTCTTTTGTTCCCTAGCTGCCGTGCCACCTGAAGGAAGTACGAGGGCTGAGATATTGCCGGGATGCCCAAGCATAAACAGGAGAAGTCGAGATGCAAAGGCAGGGTTAGAGCCACGAACTCTCCGGGCAGTAAGTTCGTGCTTTAAGCACTGAGCTATCCCATGCCCCGGCTACATATATGTACAGAATGGTTCAAAATAAGCTTAGAAAATTTCTGTAGAGCTCAATTCACCCTAAAATTTTTATTTATTCTAAATGAATGGCATGTTGTACAAAGAATTTATCACCACCGAATAACAAGTTTAACTTTGGTCCTGCAAATTTAGGGATCGATCATTTGCCACATTATGCTGATTTGATATGGATGTCTAAGACAACTAGGCTATGACAACGGATAATAATTCAAACAGAGGAAGTCTTATCCACAGTGACGTCTTCTACATATATTTGTGTTTATTAGAAAACTCCCTGCCAGTCTAGTTCAATCCTTGTTACTGAACTTATTCATTATTACTTCACTATTGGCAACTGAATGTGGCCGTTTCGTACGTCATCCGCAACATTGTCACTTCGAACTTCTAAAGCATCAGGTCCTTCCAATCAGTCGTCTTGGACCTATTTCGTCAGTGTCCACCTTGATCTGAGCTAAGTCACGATATGGCGTCGAGGCTGTGTAGACGTTCTTCGGGCTAGGGGTTCTTCCTCACGGAGCTTTTATTGTAATACGGCACGAGTTAGTCAATATTCATCAACATATGGGGACAGCATGCAGTGAAAGCCCAGTTAAGTGGTCCATAAATCACGCCTCCTTTATTTTCAATCCTACTGAGTATCAAACCAAAAAAGATATCAGCAGTGATTTCTTCCCGAGGCATACGGTCTGGACTCTAGACCTGGTGGGGACGCTATGTAGCACTTGGTTGTTGTCATTTCTTAGACTCCAACAGGTCTCTGTTCACCAAATTAATTACTACAATATCATATTTCTTATGTAAAGTATGGACCATTCCGGAGGTAATCCGCAAAGCGCAAAGCTGGAAACCTGAGCTATTGATGCTCCAATTCAGAATTGTTCACTTTGGTTGAAAGACATTTGTGGATTAACGGAAAATGCTTTTTCTGTATGAGAGTGAGTACTTGATGCTGATTGAATTACTCGAGAACGCAACAGCCGTACAAGCTTGGACATACCTTGCAAGTAGGCCTCAAGAGTAGAACAACAGCTTTTAAGTGATGAGTACCGAACAGTTGGTTACCAGAAATTTACTTCAAGAACAGTATGAGCTGCTCTGTCCTGGTTACTTTCCTCACACTGCAAATTAGTGGCACAAGTGAAGTATAACCTTCTTCTACACCACCACCCATTTTTTCATGCCAATGAACCCTTCTTGCTCGTAAAGGCTTTATACTCCCTGTATGGCAGGAAGTCACTTACTCAGGGAAGGCTCTCGCGAAAACACACATAAAGTTCCATAGTTACTTACCAAAAATATGGATGCTCAGTTGCAGATGAACTATTTGACAATAAACGTTTCATACGTTATTGTGTCTACTTGAGCAGTCCATCGCACTATATAAAGTTGATATGATAAGACTAGAAGATCAAAATCGGTCGCTGGTTTCTTACCGAACTAATGAAACACTGTTGGGAACTCGGATTACAACAAATAGATATGATGAATCTCCTGGAGGCCACGTATAGAACATATACATGTGGCTAGCTGAGATCTTGCTTATTCTCGGCCACAGAAACACCTTAGGCCTACAAGTACGAAGTGGTCATATTTATTGGTACAGCGTGTAAACCTCTAAACCCCTTAATGCATGTTTTATGCACGTCAGCTTGTCGTATCACACACGCTACATTGTAGCCAGCCATAATCTGCTTCGGTCTACAAATGGCTACAGAAAGGTGGTTTTATAATAGGAATCTAAATTCTCCGTGCATATCCGGATGGAAAAAAAGACTGACCAAGCCATCGGTTGGCGAAAAGAAATTTAATCCAGTCGGACTCTATGCCGAACTGGCTACTCAAGAACAGACGATAAATTTAAAGTTACTTGGTTTGAACTGCTTCCTACGGAAGGCTGTTTACTCACTCAGTAGCTCAGTAGACTTGAGATGTCAATGATAAACTGAGCTGACGTCATTCGCCGTGTGGGTGTCGGCAACGCGTATTTCACACTAGTCGTCTTTTATACTAGACTGGTTAAATGTGGGGTTTCACATGCAGGCGGTGTAAAACAAAGTCACGTTTCCATCATGCTAAAATGTATTTTATTGTGGTGGCTTATATCTATACATCAAATGTTTTCTTTTGTGGTTGTGCCTCAGTCGGAGGACTGTTACTCAACCTACAACTTGCACGACCACATGGACACGCATAAACTATCAGGCCGGAAGGCTAAACATTGAGTCCGCACGGTAAAAACACGGTGACGAACATGAATGTTTTCAGGACCTCTGTTAAATGGGGTAAATAATGTAGGTATTTGACACCGCTCAAGTGGTCAATCCGAAAGAGCCGTTTTGCGTCATCTACCGAGTGCCCAGTAAACTGCAAGTATCAGTCCAACGGTTTTGCTTGACTGCAGTCACAATACGTTTGCGGAATCGGATACTATGCTGTCAAAAGCGTTTCGTATGAGCGCTAAGTCTGCCTTGGTTGGATAGATCGATCGCTCACTGATCCTCTAGACCGTCTCAGAGCATTCAGTTGGACCTGCGACCTGAGGTGCGCTGGTAACCAATCGCTCGTACCTTCGCGTTTTCCACTTAAGTAACAAATCTTATCAGTTTATCTCATTGTTTTTAAACCTATTTAAACAACTGTTTATGTACTGACCGGATAACGAAATCCCGAAAAGATTAATGTCTGTCGCTGTATTCTTGTTGAAACCACACAAACCTTCGAGCATTTAATAAAAGCTTGGAGTCACAGTCACGCAATGTTCCCCTTCCAGAAGTCTTACCGATCGCGGTTTAGTCTGCCATCCCTAGATGGCTTGTCATGCTGGGTGTAGACGATAGAAGAATTGTGCAAACGGATAAGGGTTATTCCGGATTATCCTGTCTATGGGGAAAGAAGCAAGCAACTATTTTAAAGAAGTAAAGAGTTCAAATAACTCACAACCTACCACTTCAAAGCTTCCCTCACTTCAAACATTCTGTTTTTACCGGCAGTCACACGTTAAAGTTAAAAACTGAGAAATGTCTGGGAAAACTTCCGGAACTATTATTTGCAATTAAATACCGAGCTGTGGCCGGATGGGGTAGGATTGACAGACTGCACTTGTATCTAGCTTTCTATTCAAAATGAATTCAACGTTTAGCATGGTCGGTTGAGCATCCTTGGATCGGTCGGTAGTTTAGGCCTTCAGGCTGCGCAGCTAGCCGTACTGAGTTAGCTCTGGATGCCCGAAACTAGTTCACAATGCACACAAATAAGGAGCGGTATCCGTCAGTGTAAGTGGCAATGTCAACCTGCTGAACTGAGAAATTGAAGCAGTGCGCCGGTTCAGCTGTCTGTGCTCAGTTGTTGCAAAAGCCCGACATGAGTGTGGTATAAAATCACAAAGATGTATGTCGGGCACTGTCTAGTGTCCTGTTTGTTGTGGAACAGATTTTTACACGTTTTACATAAGGTGGTGTGTTCCCTTTCGTGATGTCCGAAACAACGCGAAACGGATGTGGATAGGCGGGGATTCCGGACAACGTTCACAAGAGTCACTTAAAGTCAAGTACTTAATTATGTGTGGGTAAGCTAAATTAGCCGAATTACTTCAGGTGCGTCACTCACATCTGGACAGGTAATCAATTCGGTTCCAACGTGATTATCGTTATGAAGCATCCCATACACACACATCCTCAGCTCCACCCAATTTTGTGTGCGTATTATGTGGAGAAACCCACAGATAAGTTAAGAGCAGATCAAGTGATCGCACGAATAAGCGGTTGTGAGGACAGCCAGCACAGTATACGTCCATTTCGCATACGCCAGCCTTGACTATAGATGAGTTGAACTGGATGGCAAAGTACACGAAAAGTGGACGTAATACCATTGAAAACTACAACAATACTTGCCACCATCAAAATAGGTGACGGAGGCTGAGAGTTGCGTCTGTCTGCAGTGTTGTCTGATCGACTGACTGGCTGCATTTTTAAAAATGGAGCATTGAATACCATCAGGTTCCAGAAAAAGCACCCAATTTTACTGCTTAAAAGGTCAGAGGCTTGACAACTGTTATTACGCTGCTGACTGCATTGGACTGACAGGCGTGCAAATATGACAGGCTGCTGACCAGGACGGACAACTCGCTGCTCCCTCAGTCTATCAAAGACCTCGTCTGATGCCTCCTGTTTCTCACTGAGATCTTGCACCTTTTTTCAAAGCGAGGTGGCATAAAACAAGTTCTTAGGACTACTCATATTTGTGGGTAAATACTGGTGAGCCTAGTACAACCACCTTGCGCTTGCTAGCAGCAGGGGTGTTAGAATCTTTTAACCACATCTATGTACGTCATAAGTTTTTCACGTCTTAAACGACCAAATTTGACAAATCTGGGGCAAATGGGTCGGATAGCATACGTGCCTAACCGACACTTATGTACTGTATTTCACCCTTGACTTGTAAAACATATCATAAAATATGTCAATTTTCTAAGGATATAATGAAATAAGAAAAATTTCACTGGTTGAAATTGTGGCAAAATTTCCGAGACTTTCGATGAAACTAAGCCCCCGATACAATGCTGAAAGTGTCCAACTAAAGTGGATACTTTTTCTTATGTGTAATTACGTACATAGGATACCATATTATCGTTATCCCGATGGTGAATTTAATCAGACATTCCTGTGGGCGCACAGAGACATTCGACCACAATTACCAGATGGAAGCTTCGGTTAAATGCAAAATGAAACAAGATCAGCCTCCGTTCAGCTCACCGAAGGAAACAGTTTCTCCGCGGACTTTTACTTATTGCTCGGTTTGAGTTACATAGTGACTACATTATTCGACGTCTATGAATAATGATGTTGAATCAGAAATGTTTCAACATTTGTGCTTTCGATTATCTAACTAAAGAACAACCCATAATTAGATCTGGCCAATAAGTTGTACTATATCTCAGAATATGTATATATATATATAATATGGCCTACAGAGTAGTATTACCGCAAATCCCACAGATTACTAAGTTCTATACACTGGGCGGAATTCGCAATCGTAGTTTTAAAAGTGCTGTGCTTCCAACACACTTTCCACAAACTTTTAAAGAAGCAAGACTGGTCAGTTCTGTCGCACTTGAATAAAGTTAAACCACACTTCAGTGTCTGATCAGCGAGACAAACTATTCACCCGGGTGGTCACGCAAAAGTCAAGGCAGCAGCAAATCCGAAAGCACTTATGTTCTGCGTTTAAAGCTCAGTGAATTTACAAGTGGTGCCGATGATGATGAACTGCACTAATTCACTTGCTCTGGAGGTGAGTCACTTGCAAAAAGTGAAGGATAGGTTGTTCTTCAATATGTACAGACTTTATCCACAGCATCAACACTGAGTGTAGAAATGAAGCAAACTGGGAATAAAGCACTCAGCAAAATTCCAAATCCTGGCTTTTCGTGTTGAAACCTTCAAATCAAATTTCGATTTTATTAAAATAGTGAAATAATACACTTTTATTTTTACTTCTAAAGGCGTCATCACTTTTCCACGAAGATTACAAATCAAACAATAAAGGTGCATTATAGGGGGAAATTATAGACATCAACAAAGAAGTCGTAGTTCTGAGTCACAGCAATCATTAAACGCACGTTTAAAGCTGGACATTCATAACTTAATTGACTTTTCCGTTTAGTGGAGAAGAAAAATTGAAGAAAAATTTTCAAAAAACTATACCGTAAGTAAGCGCTCAAGGACACTATGCGTCATGGCTACTAAAGTTGCCAGAGGGATTTAGTATTTCTATCTATCAGAAACAATTCAATTTTGTTATCCAAGGACATTCCAACATTTTGTTATTTCTATTGGCCAGTAGTGCCATTAAAAATCTTAAATAAGTGCCTTTATGGAAAATTTTGACCACAAAATCGTCAAGCTAGTAGAAATATACTGCAATATCTCGAAAATC
The DNA here is from genome assembly GCA_004794785.1 of Opisthorchis felineus. NCBI lineage: Eukaryota > Metazoa > Platyhelminthes > Trematoda > Opisthorchiida > Opisthorchiidae > Opisthorchis > Opisthorchis felineus. The sequence goes on along the minus strand of SJOL01004217.1, from coordinate 146,754 downwards.
GTGCCAGCTGAAACATGAGGCGACCTTTGTGCAGCACATTCAGTTGAAGTACATGATAAGCGAAAGATTCAGTTGAGTCTCCCGTTAAAACCAAACTAATATGCCACTGAGTGTATTTCTCGAAATCAGTCCGATTTGGGTCCAAGTAGAACATAAGGTTGACGGCGCCTACCTGAAGAGCTCCAAGAAGGGCAAAACCAGTCGTGGGCTGTTGAAGAGTATTCAGCAACATTTCCAGTGGTGTTCTTTAAAAGAAACCGGTTTCTAACAAGACTGAGTCGGCTTCTCGCCCGTAGGTTAACTAGTACTGACTTTCAGGTAATGTAAAATCTCCTATATTAGCAGCGCTTAGCTTGTTATGAGGCAAGTACAGGAGAGAGTAGCAACCATTTTAAAAATGTGTCAACATTTAACAGGCATGTTGAGTACTTTATATTTTGGGTGGAAATATATTTGGTCAGTTCATCTTTTTTTTCAGCCTAGATTTGCACCTATGCCATACATCTTTGTGGGGTAAAATGTCACGAGTCATGTGTTGGAATATTGGTAGTTCGGGTGAATTTATTGGTTGTTGATCAGGTGGCTGTTGATCTGTTCGCCGAGCTTGGCAATTGGCCTGCAAACGTTTTGTCACCATACGAGGAGACATCATCAGTGCGCAGTTGGGTGGGTACTTCTTGCCTGCGTGCGTTTATATGACATTTGAAGACCATCTGTTATCTTCTTACGTGATTGGCTTGATCGTTACCTCCCAAGTAGCCAATCACATAAGAAGGTAACAGATGGTCTTCAAATGCTATAGAAATGCACGCAGGCAAGGAAGAAGTACCCACCCAATTGCGCGCTGATGATGTCTCCTCGTTTGGTGACGAGACGTTTGCATGCCAGTTGCCAAGCTCGGTGAACAGATCAACAGCCACCTGATCAACAACCAATGTCACGAGTCACTTGAACTTTCTAGGTACACTCAGTCTTCTCCAGTTCACCTTGGTCTCTAGGTGCTCGTTTGTCACTTTGATAGACAATACTGTACTTCCTAATTCAACAAATAATTTCCAGAATAATACTGTTAATTAACCAGTGATCAAATTATGTGAATCCCGTTTTTGGCATCTAGTGCATTTTTAAGCTTCATATTAAGATTAGTTACGTAAACGCTAAAGCGATATTTACGGAATGTCACTTGGTGTGCCAATAAAATTGGCCGATTACATTTGAGAACTGTTTTTCCTCTCCTGATGTTAGTTTATTCTAGATGGCAAATTCATAGTCATGCTCCTTGGTTTGGGAAGCGAGGAACTGACTCGAAAGGAATAATTGGAGATTCAAGCATTGTCTGGTATTCCTAGTACTCAGTTATTTCTCCGTAGTACACTTGTTTCAAAAGCCTGTGAGATGAAAAAAAAAACTTTCCAGCTCGGTCAAGTGGTTGCTGAGTGTAATTGTTTTCTATAGTTGAAGCGTTTCTATTAGTAGCTGTCGTTTTGGGCTGTTGGTTCGGAAAATTATTATGATCTTCCCTTGCGCACTCTTCGCTTAATTGTTTGCCGTTTGTTTTTCTAATTTGCTAGCTTTTTTCACTTCTTCGAGGTTTTTAATGTGCAATCTCACAAAATGAGTTCCTCCAGTTTTCAGTGTTGTTAATTTGTCTCTATTAGAGTGCCTGAATACTTTTTACTGTGACCAAATCATTGGACGTCATGATATTTCAGGCACTAAAAAACGATCAATGAAACGAGCTATCCTCATCAAAAGTCCCAATTTTAAATATTAATATAGAAAATTTGATTATGGTTTTTCTCAGCTTCCCTAAGCTAAGGCCTCGTCTAGCAAACAAATTTCTCAGATGTTTTCCACGTTAACATTGTATGTTTACGTCCATGGTGCGGAATATAACACATTTAGTTTCCAATCACTTTATACTCTTTGGTGGGAATCAATAACCTGAGCAAACTCCTTCTCCTGTCCTGAAATTGTCATTATGTGATGGAGAGGGTCTGGGAAGGAGACATAAAAACGAATTCCCAATTTAGAATAGTTTCTGCTAAACTGTCTACATTTCGTCAGAATACAAATACTTTCCAGCGCCTTTCTACATCATCAGGCTACGGTGTGTTAAGCAAACTGATTGTTAAGCCTAGGTGAGCCTATTGTCTAGTCCGTAATGAGCTTATTTCTAATGGATAACTCGGAATTGTAAACATCACCCAAGAAAGCAAGGTGTGCGGATTAGACTGATGTAAGCACACTGTTTACAAATTGTTGACGTGTGGAAGACGGTTGCCTTGGCTTAAGTTATACCGAATAACGTGTTGTTTGGTATAATCCAGCGATCAAAGCCGGTTGTTTCCTGGTTGTTACACTGAGTTAGTTTACACCCATCCACTAATAAAACGTCATCTCACCAATGGAGGTAGATTGGTTGCGTGAAGGACATGATCATGTCCTTAAAGTCCCAAGCTAGAGAACTGCTCTGTCCTCATGAGATCGGCAAAGAGGGGTCAGACCTGTGGTCTTCAGCCCATCCGTTTCGGACTGTTTTCCATAGGAACATACAACTAGTAGACCTTCTGCACAGCCTGGAAAATCTACTTTGGTTTGACTCTTTGATTGCACTTGGACGAACATCTGGCTGCGCGTGAATATTCAACTGCACAGTAGAATATAGTAGAATGTATAGAGTTCTTATGACTAGAGGTGACTTGAATTGTTCGCCAACACAGACATGCAACATAATTACATAGGTCAGTTTTTATCAGATCCCGCATGAGGACCAGTGATTATTCAGATAAAATATTCACAGGTTTAGCTGAATAACTCAGCATCCAGAACCATGGTGCTCTTCCAATGACACTTCTTTCGTAAACCATGTCTCCTTGTCTCAGTTTGGAGGACCGTCTCAAAGAAGGACAATCGTGAAAACTCCACTTAGGGTTATGTCGTGTAATAATCTAGTTAATTCCCGTCACTGGTGAAACTAATGTACAGAAGGCAAGTTGTAATATTTTATTTAAGAAAACACTTCTCTGCATGCCAGAAGATTTCCCTTTGGCAGAAAGAGTCTATTCAGTTCATTTCAGTTTATCAGCTATAACCATGTGCCATGAATGGGTTCGTTCCAACTGCTACAACCTCGGGAAGTATAAAATGGGAAGGCGTGGGGGAGACGCATTGGAGACGATGGTATGGCTGTGGTAAAATGGTGGGTTTAGAGAAGCAAAAAACACGTAACAATGAAAAACAGAACAAAATATTTGGCCAAGTCTCAGTCGGCTTAACCAAGGTCAGCAAGTTGCAAGGCTATATGTCATAGGAGGTACAGAAGTCATTAGGTCAAACAGGGGTGCGTGTGCAGGATAGAGTTCATAGTAAAGCCCTCAGTAGGCATTAACGTATAATTTGATGGGCGGTAGCATTCTAAATTAGGATGACTAATACACTGTGAATGTTCTAAGGTGTCCGCAGGTGTATTACGGTGTCCATCCATGTAACCGCTTTCGGTCTGGGCGTTAGCAATGAGGTATTTGTCCATACCTAATGCGGGTGAAAAAGAGGGAGTACTGTGTAGCTAGTTCAAGGATATTCTTCAATGTAAGAGGTTATCAGTTCTGAGGAGTGCTGTTTGAGTGAGAGAACACAATATTTGATATTGGAAAATTTTATGCACCAGCAGGAAGACCAGGGCTTCTAAATCTGTAACGATCTCGTGGATTGTTACATACGGTTTTTCTTGAAGAAAGCTAAAACTATTAATATCATCCGCAGATAGATAGGTAAAAGAATTCGAATGGTAGTGACGATCGTGTTAGCATATTTGAGTTATAGGGTTGGACCAAAAACACTGCATTCAGTGACACCACCTGTTAGAGACCCAGGTTGTGATACTTAAGGGTCAAATTTTATCACTTCAGTACAGCCCTTTAGGCACAGTTGGAATGATAGGGGTATGAAGCTGATGACGTCAAACATAGAAAATTTGTGGGAGAGGTAATCTCGTTTAAGCACAACAGGATTTTAGTTTGTCTAGAGCAGAAAGAGGTAGTTTGATTGTGGAAATCAAGTTGGCTTAATAAACATGATATACTTTTGAGGCACCCATGTTGTGAGCAGTTGAACAATGGTGCTGTTGAGGCCGACTGATCTGTGTATATTACTTGTGGTGTGGAATAAGAACGGAAGCGGCTGGTGACGTTCACTGTTAGGATGTGTGGCATGTCCTTCTCACCATGACGAAGCTTCAGTAAAACCGTCATGGTCAGAAGCAAACGACAGGTTAGTTTTTGCCAGTAGTCGGGGTGCTTAGTCAAGCGAGACATTAGAAAGGGCAACACTGTTAGGCGATGCGGAAACCGGAGGGATTATCAGGGGCTGCAGCGAATGGGTCACTGAATTAGGACATAAATTCCTTACGAATATCGGTAAGGGCTATTAGGTCAAGGATTTGCTGACCACAGGTGAGAGTGAATATTTTGGGTTCAGCCAGGTAGTGGCTGTAAGAATGTTAGTTCTGTCTGGTGTTGCCGGGTAAAGTGGCGTCTCCATGAGGTGTCAAGTCAATCACGAACCAAAAAAGGGACGAAGTAAGAAGTGATAATGAAGAATTCTTTGAGTTGGCTGGATGATAAACAAATTCTTCTAGGGCATCTGTGGTGCCGATAGAGACGGCATGTCCTTGAGAAGCATTTAAATGGTTAAGATATGACTCAGGAATTTGGAATGATGGGAGATGGTGGATGGGTATTATGCAATAAGTACAGCTAATATTGAATTTAGACCGAGTGCCGTGGACTACAGTTCCACACATTGACCCAGCTATGTGAAATTTTAGCAGACTGTAAAGATCGCTTAACTCGGATGAGAATGAAACTTATTTGCGGTCACTTGTGCATTTAGTAGGAGTACAGAAGGGTGACCAGAAGAATTAACCTGGTCTATGCGAATACATCAAGACTGAAAGGCGTTGGTAACTTAGCAGTTGTACTTGGGCGTGACAAAGGGTAAGTAGTTCGAGGCATGGAATGCGCCCTAGTGAATTGTTCAGATAGGGCGGAGCACTCACTTGTTTGTAGAATGGAAGTTGTAAGCTGCAAGTTCTGGGGAGTTGGTGAATTAACCAGGAAAGTTGAGGGGAATTATGCACAATTGGATGAGGAAGCTGGCTTAAAGATATTATGACGGGTGTTTTCGTTGTGTTCAGACCCGAAGGACATCCAAACTATCGGTTAAGCCCCTTGGCTTATGCTAAGGTGTTGGTGGTGAGGGGTAAATTTCAACGGATGGTTTGGTTTTGTAGCGCTTAAACAGTTGCTATAGACAGCTTGATATGCGTCAGCCCGACGGTGATGATGGTGTGATGGGGCTGCAGCCACATGAACGGGGCAACAAAATGAGCAAGCAAATAGAGATATCCCGAGGAATGAAACATGAAAGGGGAAAATGAGTTTGGAGTTTCAACTGTCAAGTTGCATCAAGACATGCCTTAGTATTATAGCTCAACAAATGGGGACTGCCGGGAGCAGTCGAACAAATAGACGCACAACGCAATTTAGTATCCCAGTATGTGGCAGAATCCAGGGACATACCCCAAACCCAGTGTGAATGCGGTGTCCTGACCAGAAGTGTTCAGTACTAGCGCGGGTTTGCCACCAGTTGTGGATAAGTCGAGGAATGTTTTCTGCCTGGTTCAGGTGAGAGGATAGATAGTGTGGTAATAGATGATGCGCGATGATGGTTATGTGGATGGTTTCATCGACGGGCTCAGTATTTGCTTGGTGGTTGTGGGACAGTCATGCTACAAATACTATTGTCATTGTGTGACAAAGTAGGGATGCTGACGTTACAAGCCATAGGAAATGTGATATCAGGTCTTTGTAGGCCTGGATGAATCACTAGGTGAGCTTCATTTCCATTTGGTTGACTAAATCATTCATATTTGTGGGTTGTTGTCAAGCGTACGCTGGGAGCAAACGACGCTAGTGAAACAGTGTAAGAAGCCGACAACTGCCGGAGCTGTAAATCCGTCAAATCACTGAAATGACAGTGTCTTGGGAAATAACATGGTTTAAAAAATCAGAGCAAATTTTCGGGTCGCTAATTCCGTTTAAATGTGGCTGAGGTGATTGTCTGAGGTGCATTAAAAGCCATGACTTGTCTGCGACATTCGTTGTATCGGTACACCTCCTCAGATATGGCACTAATAATTGCCTCCAGGAATGGGAATCCAGGCCGCGGAATCACTATTGTTAAGCCGGTATAACAACATGCCATTCAGTGTAGGCTTTTGCGCTGTTATGCGTTTAGCGAAATACACTCATTTGCATGCCAATTTGGTTGTGATGGGATACCCACCTGGAACCCAGCTGAATTGTCCGTTTGTGATGTTTTTAGGCAACTGAGTATGCTGCACCGGGTCGCCTCATGTTTTAGTTGCTACGATATTCGAGATATCGCCATACATTGTACAGAAGCAATACACTACTCATAAGGTTGCTGCAAACTCTTCGACAGCCCAGAACCGGTTTTACCCTTCTTGGGGCTCATCAGGTAGGCGTAGTCCCCGAGTTTCCGTCAACCTTTTGTTCTACTTGAACCCAAATCGCACGAAATTAGCGAAATGCACTCATTCGCATACCAATTTGTTTTTGACGGGGGGACTCACCTGAAACCCTACTGAATCTCTCGTTTATGATGTTATGCGTTTACCTGTTAAAGTTGTTCAGTAGGAAAGCTGGATGCTTATGGCCGACGCCTAAGCCTACGTGCAGATGGTACTGAAAGTCAGCAGAAGCAGGGTAAATAAGATGGGTGAGCAAGGCCATACAACTCACACATGTGTAATCAGAATGAATAATGTTACACGGAAGTGGTGTCTAACAAAACAGTGAAATATCGGTTTGTAGACGCTATGCCAATGATCCATTTACTTAAAAACCTCCCGTGTCAAAGATATTCCAGACGTACTCCTGAGGATACTTTAAGCACTGTTATTGTAGAATGACAAACAGTAGCAGTCGGGTCACTTTTATGAGAAAACGAAAGCGAAAACGCTTGGAAAAGTACCACCTTTGGTTTATTCCCCGAAGTTTCCGATGTGTTGTTGGACCCTTGAACTAAACAACATATTGCTGTCAGAACTATGTCTGGAGGGACAATCAGAGTCACTTTTCAAGTGATAGGCGCTTCTTGCCTGAAAAATGCTTGATGGTGATAAATGTCATACTTTAGTCCTGCGCAATGTTACTGCTCAGTCAATCAGTTGGGCTTCATAAATAAAAAACACGTTTTAGTACGGAATGTTCTCGTTTATGCATAGTTTTGGCGCTCAGAGTGGGGAGGTTTATCTCAGCTTTCTTCTTCAGGGTTAGTTTCAGTGCAAATTCACTGCTATTCCACGAGCAGCAATACAATGTTTGTGTAGCTTTCGACGATACAGACACCTGTTTTCTCCCTGCTCTCTGTTGGTGCTTATCAGTAGACAAGCGAATCAAAAGTTGCTATTTTTAAACAGCAGGTTTGAATTCACTGCCTATTTTGGCAGGACATTGCACACTATGATGTCAAAGAGATCTGGCTGTCAAGCCAACTGGTTCATCGTGCAGCCATTACAGAAATTAGGTGATCAGATATGCAAATCATTCGTTTTTTCAACAGAGAGTGACATTTGTATTTAGCACAGCTTGTAATCCTATATACTACAAATAACACACTATGCCTGAGCAAACGGGCCAATGGAGACTTATTGATCTAAAGCCCTTAAGATAAATCCGTAACCTAGAAAAACAGACCTAGTGTCAAACATATCTTTTGAAGAGCGTCAAAATGTTGAATAATTGATGGGGATTTGTTGCTCACGATGTCAACCACGATGTGACTTACGTGACCGGAGTTCCCTAATCTTTCTTAACTGTAGCTTCTGTTTGGTATCAGTACAAATGCTGAATACAAGTTTAAATTCTCTGAGGAAAAAGTCCGTCACTGACAAGCTATTTTCATGCGAACTCAAAACTGAAGACTTTCGAGTGACCGTCCATGCTTTCTGGTAGTTTGCCTGCTGAATATATGTAGCTATAAGTATAGGGCTATAAGTAGTTTTTAAGTAGGTCGTCTTTATTTGATGGTTTGGTAAAGGGAATGGCAGGGAGCTGCTATGCTTTATCTGTGAAACTGTTTCATAGTTACCGCAATGTGTTCACAACTTTCTCCGAATGCGGGTCACATTTGGCAACCATGCATGATGAAACTTCGGTGGATAAGAATATTGGGCATTTCGCAGAAAACTTTCCTCTAGATAGCGATGACTGTTGACATGTTGGAAACACGTCGTTGGAATTCGGGTTTTGTATGTTGATTTTTTTGGTCTGCTTGCATTATGTTTACTTTTTCAAGTGTATTTACTGTGAGATTCGAGTTTAACAGCAGAGTGTGCGAACGGAATTAATGGAACTACCGTTAGATTGAGGGACACGTTTGTTTGTAATCCAGCTGTTACGTGCACGTTTGTTTAAGATCCATTAAAATGCACTTGAGTGCATCTTCCTCATTCTTCCCTTGCCGTTTCACAATGTTTCGAAGATAACAGACACTTCTAACATGACCGTTTAAAGAAAGTTTCGCTTTCCCGTAGTCGTATTAGGCCATTTGTGATCTGTTTTGCATCAATCTGTCATGGTTGTTTTAATACACGTACACCGGCTAAGTTCCTCCTTCATCACTTTGTTCTTTGTTTCAAATTTACTTTTTTTAGGACCTAACTATTTAAAGTTGGCGTTCACTGCAGACTTTTGGTTGAAAGTCAGCACGGAAATCGAGAGGCCTGGCGACAATTAGGAAGAATTCTCACAAATTACATCTTACTATGTCAAAACAGCCTGGAAAGCGCATTCATTCTTGCTAGGTACAGTTTGTTTTCATGACCTCGAAGGATTGAATATTTTGAACTGGTCGTTTAGAGTGTTGACTGAAATAAGGTAGCAAATGTGCAATGAAATCAGATATTTTAATCGACGCTTGTTACAGTGAGGTTGCTGTACAGTCTCAGTTGGACTAATACTCAGAGGTTGACCAACATAAAAACTCAAGAAAAATAAAGAAGACGGAAATTGCGTGCTCTGTACTTCAGACGTATACGCCAAATAACACGCTTTTTAGTTTTTGTGTACTAACACTAGGTAAACCATTGCCGCCTAATTGGTCATCCTCTTGAGTGGTATGCAAAATATTATTTCCTGACTGCCTGCAAAGACGTTAATTCCCTCCCTGCAAAACTCTATTTCCTCAGTAGCTGTTTTCCAAAATTGACAAGAAATTTCCGTAATATTCTTAGGGATGGCTAAAGAGTTTAGATCTAACTCTGGCAGCTGGAAACATCGGCAGATCATGTTAGGTGAAGTTTCTCAACTTATTTTACATAGTTTATTATCCAGGGTGTAGTTTTGTACAGATATTTTCAAATGGGTAATCCCGGAATATGAACGAAGCCCAGAAGTTCGTGAATAAGAACGAGCATCGTCCGTTATATTGAACACTTATATTAACAAGATAATTTGAGTTCGGATTACAATGTGCACAAAATACACGGATACAACTAGGGAAAATCTGTCTAGTAAGGTTTTCCTGAAGTGGTATGTGATGGTTGATTAGGCTTCCTGGTATAAGCGATAACCGTCTCGTGTGAGAACGCGTTTTTATTGGTGAACCCATAAAGTTACCAAGAAGCTTAGTTTGGACGGCTGAAATACTCTCACGGAGCCAATCTCACAACTGAAGGGTTTGATTAAAAATGAGCTGCTGCCAAAATGGATATAATAATTTTTAGCTTTGGGAAAACCGTTTGTCTAGTATTTTATTTGAACAACTTCTTTGTTGACTGAAATGTTAACTAATGTCTAGTTTTACAAAACCCCTCAAAAATCAGAAAAATATATTACTGCAGTGCAATGACTCTCTAAAAAGTATTTAGCTCGGCCTAAACGATTTTAAAAGTTTTTCAAAAGCTGGAAAACAATGGCCAACTTTTATCAATATGAAGTTTCCGAAAGAAACCAAAATCTAAAGAATACGTAACAAAGTGACAAAGTTATCCTTCCGATCGCAGGATAGGTTAAATAAAAATGTAACTAAAATATCCGAATATTTCATGCCCAAAATGTTTGTTCGCAAAACAGCCAGGTGTTTACTGAAAACCGCTGACATACTACTTAGCTATTCTGGTATGTGGGTGGTTTTTTCAAAAAGAAACTATTAATTCATAAATTCAGGGACTGCTGATTGGGGATTTGAGATAAACGGAAGCAAAAAATACTGATTTGTGCAAAGCTCCGCGGTGAGCATTTTCATCAACAATTCGCGCTCTACTGGAACTGTTAATGTACTTTTTCCATTATTGTGAGACCAAGGTTTTTAAATGTGAAAGTTAACCGGTTGGTAATAGACACGGTTTTTGAAGGTCTCTCTCAGTGTGTTGCCTACATTGCATTCACCACAGGTTCCTCTAATCTCATTACATTCAGCACTTACCAGGTCTGGCTACTTACATACAAAAATAAGGATTCGAACTTCTATCGGCAGGCTGAAAGCGGTTCAACTAGCTGTACATCTGATAAGCTTGTTCGAGACAATACATCTAGAGAGAAACAATGACACGATTTACTTCCCAGCTGGGTTTCTGCGCGGCAAACGCAATTGCAAACTTGCGCGATGTAGTGGTATGTTTTTTGCAGTTCTCGAAGGGCTGATTATGGAACAAATGTTGTGTTGTTATAGTTAATAGCTTCTTCTTTCAAAGAACGGCGGTCTCTTTTACCGCAGAAATACCACCATTTGATTCAATATTATATTGTACAACTGCCCTTGTCCTGCGGTTTTCACAGTTATACCTAGTTGCCCCATAAAAATGCAAAGCCAACTTTGTCACCTAGTGATAAGATGAACGGTAATTTTTTTCTTAGATCTGCGCTGTCCGTACAATTCCACATTTTTTATGCAACAATTCAGTTCAAGTGTAGATAATTCCCTCTGCGTGACTGCCTTCATTTGTCTAAATTCCGACGACAATGTCTAACATCCACACCATTGGCCAACAGACACGTTTGAACGAGATGATATTGTGGAGTTGACTTGTTCTCTCGAAGTTTAGTGGACAAAGATTCTAATCTCGGTGTAACACACTGAAGATAATTATCAATTGTTCGTTCGAGTGTCTGAGGTGCGTGCAAAACGATGTTTGCCGTACTTGAACGTTCTTAAACCAGAGAAAGTATAAAATTGAATTTTCAGACATCAAGTTTGATAGAGCCAGATGTTCCAGAAGTAGACAAAAAAACTGATATTTTGCCATACGGTGTGTCTTCTGGAAGCCACTAGGTAAATAATTTTAGCGTCAGGAGTATTTCTTATGTTTTCTAGGGGAAGAATCTCATGACAGTTATTGTATTTTTACCCCGCGCTAATTCTAAATTTAAAGGAACAAAAGGGGATGTTAAATTTTAAGTTAGACTTGCTTTATGTATAAGCCAAATCGAATTATTCTCTCAGAGAAAGCGGCGATCTCACATACCTGAAGAACACAAAGGCCTTCGGAGGAGACGATTTCACAGAAATTTATTGACTCCGCAGTTCAGCATTTCTCGAACCAAACCACCAGAAATTTTGTTCACCTGGAAAACCTCACTATTATTGCAGATCTTCGAAAGCACGGCCTGCGATACTTATCACGGAATCAGTAGTATTGACGTTGCTGCCAAAATTCTCGTGCTACGACGATCTAATTAGAGAGCCAAAGTTTCTCTGAAAATAGTCGACAAGCCTTTAAACAGATGTAATCCGTCTAGTGGAGACAAACTTAGATTATTTTGCACACAAAATTCAGGGTCTTTAGTGCAGCCGCCTGTCCCATCCTGATTTATATCACCGAAAAATGCTCTCCGAGAGCAGAAGGCAATCAAAAGCTGGGGATTTCTGACCACTGAAGTTTTCGACATTTAGTGGCGCATCACTTTCTGGAGGAACTATCCATTGACGGGGTCCAAACATACCGTCATGATCTATCTATCTATCATGGTCTATCTATCTTTCAACGACGACGTCTGCGATGATTTCGACATCCACTGCTCAGATACGGCAAAGAAACCACAAAGAAATCTTGACCCTTGAATCGCGTTAAGGTTGACTTTGTTGCCTCAGTGGATGGGGGACAATCGAGTCGTGTACGGTCAAGATAGTCGTGAAGCGACCTGACTTTCACTTGGTCTACGCGGTCCATCAGTGGGGCGGATATAGGATCGTGATTTGCGTAGATCGGGTTCTAGGAAAGCGAAAACCACGGGATGGCCATTCGAAAGCAAATAGACACATCTATCTAGGGGTAAAGGTGGACAATTCTGATGGGCTTCACTGAAGTCTGTGCTGCGACCTGTTAGTGCTAATTAGGGCCTGAAAATTCTGCTCACTGTGGCTTTGGGGTTGTTGTAGTTTGATCATTGCTGCCCATCGAAATTAAAACGGATTTTTGGAATATTCTACAGTGGATACACATTAAAGCATTCAAATAAAGCTTTGAAAGCTTTAAACAGAAGCTATTGCAATAAGATAAGTATTTGTATTCTTCATCAGTGAAAAACAGCCCATCTAATTACTTTTGGAGCACGAGAAAGCAAAGTTGTGCCCACTGTTTTTGCCAGGATGACTGCGATTGCAGTGGATAAGTTGACTATACCCCCAAAACCATTTGGTTGATTATACTGCTCTACCTAAGATGACACTGGTGCAGGCCTCTACTGATTATAAAATTAAAAGTACGCAGTTCGCCCCTCAGATATACGAGTGGATGTACTTTGGTGATCAACTAGGTGCGTGGGTATAAATACAGTTGCTGATGCATGGAGAGATGGTGGCTTCTCCTGTATCTGTGAATAGCCATGTTTTATACCCTTTTTTGGGACGTGGGGTCATCCTTTGGTCTAAAATATGGATCTGCACTTTCCAAACTTGAGTGATCCCGTTAGCCACAGTTTCATTCCCCCTCTATTACTGATAAAAAATTTTCTCGGAAGGAGATTTCCGGTGACTGTCTCAGTTGTTTTGACCAGAGGACTTCGTTTTGCATCATACGACACTCCACTTCAGATGCATTAGCTCGCTGAAGGAATTCACTTTTCGAGGATCAGCCGGTCCACATCGTCTGGAGGTTTCCGTATTGCAAGTGAGAAAAGTGAAGTCCTTGAATAGTTCATTTGTAGAAAATATTATTAGTAGTCAAGAAAATCAAACCGTGGAAACCGGACGCCGGTGATGTTCACACCAGATAAGTATCTCTAAACTATCAAATGATGTATAAGTCGTCGCAATTAATACAGTTCATTGCCAAGCTTTAGGCATACAGACACTACGCTGCTGAGGTAGAGGAAATTCCTACATTAGGCCATCTCATACCTATGAGCCTAAATGACTTGTGATGTAGGTGAACTCATGGTTCAGACTAAAGAGACAACTGTTCTAGAAATATTTACGATAAATATCCTCGCCGAATTCGGAGCAAAATAGCTATATCCGTTTGACATTTTATGGTCTAGACAGGCAAACATATAATTGATCAACAGCAGCAGTCATTAAAACATCCATATAGTTCAGTTTCACGTGACGCGTCAAGTGACAAATGTTCGGTTGTCACAATCAAACTACAAACGCTTCGCTAGTTTCGGGCGCATTCTCTCGAATGGCCTTGAAATGGCTTAGTGACATTCGAAGGATTAGCCCAACTACTCAGATGATGAGCATTGATCAAGTGACTTGTGTCGTGGCCATTTGGCTTGGCTTATCAGACCACTTACGGAATGAGGAAAATAGGCTTTAGTGATAGCGTCTTGGCTAAATGCCTAAAAATAAGCGACCATACAGCCAATGCTGACTTGTTTGGGATGCAGTCTTTTCACATGTAAAACGTATCCACGTGAATGGCAGTTATATACCGGCTAAACACGTTTCCGGCAGAAAATCAACCTAACTTCTCTTTCACATTGATTTCGGCCGTGACATAGGTAAATGTCCACATGTACCCCCGACATATCATCAGAGTAGTTGGATTTTTAGAGGCCGCCATGTTACTGTAGCGGACCGACCTTCGTAACAGGATGCACGGTGCTTCTCGGCCGGCTGAACGCATGTAAATTATTCACGTATGAAGTCACTTTCCTCAAGTTTTATATTATTCACATTAAACCAAAGTGTTTGGTCCTGAATTGAATGCTGCTACATCCATTTAATGAACAACAATCGGGACAAGACACATAGTCCGTTGTTTTTCAGGAGGACAGCCTGTACTCTATACTCCGTACTGTATTCATCTCTTCTATGCACATTGAGTCAAGGGCTTTAGGCCCAGTAGAATACCCGTAGGGTTTTCCCAGCCGCAAAGAAACTTTCCGTGAAGGGATTACTTTATCCCAATCCCATGAATTTTGCTTAGACTGATGCGCAAGCCTCTCTTTGTGGGACCGGAAAGCGTTCTGGCAATTTCCACCCTATTACTCTCTGTCTCAGAATTGTGACATGTCTGTACTCTTTGGCACGAGAATTGATTTTTCGCTAGCCGCCATGAACCACGTTGGTGAGTGTAAAAGTTTACCTCTACTGAATGCCTCCGGTGAGCATTGCTGGCACTGCCAAATGTGCTTCGGTTATGTAAGAATACCGTGGGTGCAGTTATTGAGTATTTCGGTGATTCTGATTTCTCAGGTGATTTATTATACTACTTTATCGTAAATACTACTTTTCGAGTGATGATAAATCTAAAGACAGCCATCAGATGGCTCACAAAAAGATGAATCAGCGATATGCAACTAACGAGCATATGGATCCCTATAAACCCTCCACGTTCATTTCCACTTTCGGAGAACCATACTCTAGATGAGATGAAATAAACAGTAATACGGAATGCAAAGAAATACAACGAATTTGTTATAATAGTAAATATCCAACCCAACAGATGGTTGTTTGTTTGACACCCTTGAGTAGGATCTTCCTCTTCGGAAGAAGACAATGAAACTAAGGCCGTGCTTAAACCCTACTGAAGAACGCTTCTTTACATCGTGCGAACATGCAGTTCGCAAGTGCCTGTTGCCGAAACCAGGAGCCCGTACATAGAACAATCAAGTGATTCACATGCTTCACAAAATGAGTTCCGATTATGTAAACTCCCCAGCGAATGGCTCCGCCATAATCGCGCACTGCAGTTTTATAATCACCGTTACTAAAACCGTGATATAATGGATTGGTAACTTTCAGATCCTTCTCGCGGTTCTGGAACAAGTCTTATGATTCGCTTTTGCTCACTGTCCAAAACCATTCTGACGCGCAGAAAAATCAGCCTGCATTCCTATGCATTTCCCATTTGAACGGTGCATTTAAGTATCCTACCTTAAAAAGCAGCTGTTCGTAAAATTTTCCCACATTGTACTAAACGGAATCTGACATCCATTGATTTCCACTGCTGGAAAGTAGTAAGGTTCCACTAAATCATACCAAGTGTCATGTCGACCAGGCTGCTGGGTTCCCGTTAGGTGGTAAACTGCATGAAATACAACTGTTTTTACTTTTTACTCGTTTTCCATGTAAGAGGTGTGATCAACATTCCATCAATCTTCACCTGCCTTCTGTTTACAGGAGCCTGTCTAATAAAGTTCCAGAACCTCTATTTGTTTCGCTGATGAATATACTTATGATACCTGGAACGTTCATGAGCGATTCCTTTTTGTAGGCATTCACGTGTGCGCTGGCGTTTAGTTGACAACTCTGCGGGGAAATAATGAAAGCAATTCGTGCTAACTAGTGGTTGCAACACGTCCTATGTAGTTTTTGATGTCAAAACAAAAACAATTGCTGAACCGTTTGGCTCCAGACTCTGAAAAAATAAAAGAAGTGGTCGATACGGCTACTCGATAAGCGCAATGATGGCTTTCGCCAGAACCTAATCGACATTGACTGCTTTGAGTAAGAATTGGGTCCTTTTGTTTCTTGCTTGAGGAAAATATCTAGTAAATTTTCACGCTTGTTTTCATTATATTCCTCGTTTGTTGCCCTGTTACCACAAAATAGTTCAAGGTACTACTGAATACCTTACGTTAGAGTTGTACTGATGTGATACAGTTCACGGGATACGTCAAGGTGAGGGTTTACCTACCATTTCAAAACAGTGCTTCAGGGTTTGTGACTCTGATGTCGGAAGCATGCTCCCGACTTGATGTGAACTTCGCCAAGTTTTTACTGGCTAAGAATTTGCTTTTACGCACCACTTCACTGGTTTCCTGAAGAACGGTTTTAGTAGGAAGGCTGACGGCGAAATATCGGCCAAGTCTTTGCTTATGATCTGAAACGACTTGGTTTATTGTATTGACCAGCAATGATTAACTCAGAAACGAGACGAGAAAAGGTGCAGTTGATAAATAATAACTTCAGAATCCACACGTCGATGAGGCAGTTCGGTCGTGGCCAGAGTGAACAGCCAAAATGTTTTCCTCAACCAGTGAATTCGGTGTACTTTTATTCAGGGTGAATTGTGGATCCAAACTAGACACCCTCGTCGTGAAACTTCATTTGTGTGCACTAATTCTCTTTACTTCTACGCGTAGTATAATAAAGCCATCACAATTGTCGAGAAATGTTGCGCACTCTGATACCATTGCTCAAAAAATGTTGGCCCACATCTAAAATACCAGGCTCTGAGCGTGTTCACCAAAAGTCGTAGAAGCCATATTTGCGCGGACATTTCTACGAGCGTTAGCAAGGGTACCACTTTATCGGATTCTTATTTTATGACAGACGGGACATCCATATAGTATGGAATAAAGACAACAAGGATAGGCAATCACAAACACGATACGCATGGTGAGAAGAAATCAAACTTGAAGAATACGTACATTGCACTCAGTGCAAGAAAACCTTCAAAAATCCCGATATT
>SJOL01004217.1:104316-120871 GCA_004794785.1 Opisthorchis felineus | reverse complement strand
TTAACACATTCAGTGTCGATTTACACCTAGATGTCACACCCATATCCACCAGTGTGATTGAATTTATGTTTTCGTTAGCATGAAGTAAGGGAATTTCTACGTACTCACTCGTGGTTTCCGTGTACTGAATTGTGTCAAAGCTCCAAATTTTTTACTCTGCGCTTCTCTTACCGCTGCATGGGCTGGTGGAATTTAATTAATGTCGTAGACTGTCAGTGATAGCGAAAATGGAACCTATTTTCGAAATAATGCATGCTCCCTAATGCGTGCCCCCTACGCCAAAAAACTAGCTTAGAATCAGATAAAGGTTGATGGACACCACCTCTGCGAAGGTCAAAGAGAAGGATTTTTAAATCAAAATAGTCTGGTTGAAAGCATTCAACCACAGTAGACTCAAAACTACGTCCACGTCACGTGATGATGACTGATCAGGAGGCGACGCCGTAACTGACGTGCTGCTACTTACTTCGACTAAATCATACATATTACCCATTAACAATTCGTTACAAAATGTATACAGTTCTTCTGGATGAATTTGGAGATGGCTATATTTAAGCTGACAAGTTCCACGGTGTGTAATGAGCTCCGTTGTTTGAAAGCTTAAGAGGAAATATCCGTGAAGGGAAGTTAGCCTGACAGCAATTCATCGTCTCTTGGAGGTGCAAACTCACAATCTAATGGCCATGAATTCACATGCTCCATAGATCTATAAACTGAACAAACGCCGTTGTGCACAGAAAAGACCCGAAGGTAAACTTCCTAGAACTGATTGAAATTTTGGTGTGGCAGAACGTCTGTTTGAAAGCCTCTGATGAAGAAGTGGAGCCAAATCCTCCGCTGAAATCATGACCTATTCGAATTACCTTGAAGTGTGTGTTTACACCTCAAACGCATATGCCTTGATTTTTATACGCCAATTACTGTAAGCATCAGAATTTTCACACAGATTGGGTATATCGTAAAAGACGGTTTTCTATTTTTTTAAATGTTACACAAGGCAATCAAGTTGAGGCTGTGGATGTTGTTCTGGAGACACGATTGGATCTAACTCACCGTGACACTGAGCATAGTATTTGTTTACTGCATCTTAATATCCGTTCACCTCCACGAATAAGATAACTTACAACCGCCTCAAGTTTGCATAAACTCTGGCGAGACAATCCTGGCTAATTATTTTGCATACATTCTCAAAAACGTAATCTCGCGGAAAACAGAAATCCAGTTGTAAAGTTATGAACAGCCGGTAGCGTCTTTCCATTTCCTGAGAAACTTGAGTAATTCGAAAGCCCAAAGTGCTTTTTGAGACTGGAAAATTGTCTAATTTTGCTGTCCTTGTTGCATTTTAAGCTTATCCAAGTCTCGTAACCTGTCTATTTGCGGTTTTTGCTTACCTAGTTTTTCTTACTTTTACGTTCATCCGTAAGTTAGATTAGTTTTCCAGTTTATTCGTGTGTTTGAATGCATTAGACTAAAACTGAAAAGGATCGCTCCACATTTGAAAATGATATCAGAATAAACCAGCAGCGCCACCCGAGGATTTGAGTACATGCAGACTACTCAGCTAGTCCACCCAGCATGGCTAATTAATTCCTAGACTTTGAGAAGTTCAGTCATCACCAAAGGGCGATCTTGCCCGCCAAATGGAAAGTAAAATTCCGATGCATCGTGGCTGTGGACTGGCACTGATGGCATCATCTCGTTCGGTGGTGATGTGCTTGCAACGGCATTAACAGGCTCAAAAACTATTCTGTAATAAGCTGCAGAGACTGGACTATAGTCTTTCCCCTTCACACTAAGGGAGTTTGGAAGCGATGTATTTTTGAGCAATTCTGACATTCGTCGTTCTTGTGTCGCTGAGCAGTCAGTCTGCGGGTGTTGGACTTGTGAGCTTGCATGCAATGCTTGTTAGGACGTCTGCGAATGAATTTCATAATGAACCTATCTCGTATTTACTGCTGTAGGTTTTTAAATGCTCTGTTACCCGGTGCCTACAGTTACATGTTTAATGTTCTTCCATGTGGAATTGTACTTTCTGTCTTGGTTCCCCTTTCACAAACTGTTGTATTTATGGTGACTGCACTCGCAAACCCACCGGGAATTACGTTGTTCTATCCGACTAAGAGGGTGCTTAAACTACCTCACGGTAGATTCATGAGGACCATAAAATTTAGTCTTGAGGTGCACCCTACGGTGGTTGTGACCAAACAACCTAATGATCGCTTTTTGTGATTGACGTACGCAATGAATATAAACAAACCAGAGCATCCTTCACAATGCGACGCACACCTAAACACCTACGTCTACACCGTCAGTTCACGTTCACCCCCCTCTGGCGCACTCATGTCCCCCATGGATTGTGCAGCCTACACTGTCTTGCGCCACATGCTGGACAAAGACAAAATCGGTGTATGGTTGCAAGAAGGCGAGATGGATTGGGTACTTTGTAGCAAGTTTTGTTGGTGCACGGTGCGCTCCAGTCACTATCCAAGCAGGTTCGTTATATTCAATTTGGAGGCGTCCGTTACAGTACCAGGTGCATCCGTTTTCTGTTTGCGGTAAATTTGTAGGTCTACTGGCAACCGCGCGAAAGAAGCCAAGTCACAAACTAGCACATTTATGCGGCTAAACTGGATTCCAAAGGGTCCAGTCAAAATTGTTCCCTAAATAGAGTAAATTAAAGGCTCTGAATTTCGGGTACAGTTTATGTGCATGTAGAGTCTGGTACGTTCTCGGTAGGAGGACGCCGAACAAAAAAATTAGAAAAAAGAGAGGCAAACAAATCGCGACGAAAAGTCTGAACAAATATCTCGATCTCTCACTCCTCAACGAGCATGCAAACTGAAGGCAAATGAAAACTCAGTAACATAGGATTCTCTTAGCTTCAGTGGGTAAAATTTAAGATTCTGTAGAGAAGACAGGGCATTTGAAGTGAACGAATTCACGTGAGAGCAAGTATTTCTCATTAATATAGCTGAATCTCTTGCTTATGATGTTTTTATGCTGGGTTCCAGGTGAGTCTCCCGCAAAAACAAACTGATTTGCAAATGATTATATTTCGCTAATTCCGTGTAATTTGGGTTCAAGTGGAACATAAGGTTGACGTAAACTCTGGGAGTGCGCCTACCTGATGAGCACCAAGAAGGGCGAAACCGGTCGTGGGTTGTCGAAGAATTTTCAGCAACCTTATGAGTAGTGCACTACGTATATACATGTATCACGATATCTAGAATATCGTACCAAATGAAACATGAGGCGGTCTGGTGCAGCACATTCAGTTGCCTAGAAACATCACAAACGGGAGATTCAGCTGGGTTCCAAGTGAGTCTTTCGCAAAAACAAATTGATTTGCAACTTGGTGTATTTCGCTAATCTTTGACGCTTGTTGTGGCACACACCGATCGGAAGCTTGGAAAGTCGTCACAGTATCTTAACTATGCTGGGAACCCCCACAGAAAAATGCTGCAACCGTCGGCAAACAACAGACAGATGAAAAAACAGGGTGGTAATAATTGGCACCAGTAAGACCTTTTGATAGGAGTTAGTAAGTCAGCGGAATCCTGGTTGTGCTCTATGGGGGGTGACAAATGTAAAACACGAATAAGAAGAGCGGTTGTTTCCTGAAACAGACGTGATGGTTGGTTGGGACAGATAATGCTCATGAATGAGTGATTTGACTATACCGAGAGGACGTGCAAGAGAGGGATTTTCACATGAAGGGCCCACCAAGTTTGAAAATGGTCGACAGTGTGTGATTTTTCTTGTACGAAAATATGAAAGCAGGTGTTGCTAATGACATGTTGACGGAGGAGATATAAATTAGGTTTCGAGAATGCAGAATATTCTCGGGTTTAGCTTGAGACGCCACAACGTCAGTGAATCGGGTCACTGAGCCTCGAAAGTTTATGGCGGAGTTGCGCGATTTTTAAAGCAGACGCCTTATCAAATACCGTTTCGTAGTTCCTACGGCAATTTTGTTGCAAGTGTGTAGGATGGGCTTCCTTTTCTTAACTGATTGGTAATAGCTGCGAAGAGCGTTTATTTGTCTGGCTATTGAACCAAATGCGGAAAAGCGCCAATCGCTCACACACAATTCATAAAAATTTAGCAAAAATTCTTAATAAGTGATATACACATGGAGAAATCCTGCTGTCTCTAAATAAACGGAATTACAAACACGACCAACCCTAAGCCATTGAAGTGTTATATTTTAGGACAGAGCCCTGCATGAAGTGACAAAAGAATAGCCGAGACAAGATAAGGATTCTTCCCTGAATCTTGATTTTTATTCATACAAAGAACTCTGAAAACGCGAACGGTCAACGGCGTTTATTAGCGATACATGCTTTTTCCCAAGCGGTATGCATAATACTATTTGAAAAACACATAAACCCTCATCCAAGGTGATTTACTGAATTACAGCCAACTTGATGTGAAAAACCTGAGATAACCCGTCAGATTCCAGGTTGATCAGAGTGTTCTGTAGCTTATAAAAGGCGTATTCATAGTTCGGTTCTGCTCATCAATCCAAATAAAATCTTTACCTAGAATAATATCTCTTCCACGAAGTTTCTCCGTCCTTATTCACCTTCGATGAAATCTTACATATGGGGGCTTGAGTATCATAGTGATTCATCGCAGTC
This sequence comes from Opisthorchis felineus, assembly GCA_004794785.1. NCBI lineage: Eukaryota > Metazoa > Platyhelminthes > Trematoda > Opisthorchiida > Opisthorchiidae > Opisthorchis > Opisthorchis felineus. The sequence continues at coordinate 116,231 of SJOL01004217.1, read as the reverse complement.
TGGTTCAAAATTGATGGAAAAGATAATTACCCCTACTGCCTTCACGCACCGCATGCGTTGCGTGTCACAACATTTCGAATTGTGGATGTGACCGGTTTTTTTCAGCGAACGAATTCTAGTATTTTATAAGACAGTAGCTGGTTGCCTGTCAAACAACTCCGGTTGGTAAACCGTGTTCAGCCCAAAAGGAATTTCTCATTCATACCGATCCCTGTTTCAAGGCAATCGAATGATAAATAACTTAGTCTTTTTTAAAACTGACAGCAGTTGAGGTAACCGGAAGGCAGACGCATTTTAAAGATTTCAGCGTCTTTAAAAACCACTGCTGTGACTTAGCAAAACCAACGCAGCTGATAGGAAGTACATGATTGGCCAACGACCAGCTTATCAGCAGGAGGCTTCCACCCATCCGGAGGCTCAACACATGGGTATAAAATTTAACAGCCCAGTACTTCTGTATCTTACGTTCAAGAAGTGCCTGTCCTGACGAACACTTACCCGGGCGATGAATTTGGAGAGTTATCGAATTTGTTTCACCGTTACAAACAGAAAAGAAGCATTGTTTTATATAACCGGTTAACCACATCTTTTATTAACGTAGTTCAATTCCTCGGACTTTTGGGCCTTCACTGGGGACTTCAGTAAAGATTAAGTTCTGCTCATTTTTCTAGGTCACTGGTTGCATTAAATGACCAAAAAGCCACTTCAGTCTAACATAAGTATTGCCCTATAAGGATTACTTTGAAAAGTTGCATTTTTGAAGAATAGTCCTAATGTGAGAAACGGATTTCCATAAGAACTGAGCAGGTACCTCGGTTAGTTGGTACGGTCTCTTGTCCTTGGTGGAACAGCTACCTATTTTATAGAAAAACGAACAAGCATTATCGTTTAGAAATAAGTATATAGCTCCACTTCTCTGCAGTTGTCTCGGGGACCACTCAAAACTGAAACGGACAATAGATTGTCGAACAGCTCGTGGCAAACGCGTAAACACCTTTTAATATTTAAACTAGTACAATCATTTTTGAGCTCTCTGAAAGCGCTCACCACCAGAATCCACCGTTTTACACGGAGCAATTTTCTCACAATTAATCCGTCAAAAATTCTGGTCAGTAGAGTTCCAGGAACTTGGGTCCTCTTCACTTCCATTAAAAATTATTTCACCCCAGCTGTTTTATACAATTCAATTCTAACTGACCGTGCTTGAGCAGGTAAGTGAGGACAATCAAAATTATCTTCAACATGCGGGTACCCGTCTTCGGACTATCGCTTTATTAGGTATTATTGAAAGCTTTCATCTTAGTGTACCGGAATTAGATCTTGTTTATTTTAAAACAAGTAAAAGCAGCTCTGCCTGATTTGTCTTTCATCCGTTTTCAGCAAATCTCAACCTATGTTTGCTGAAAGAGCTGCCCGATTTGGATTGCGCAGTCTCAGTTTAACTCCAAACCTTTATAGTGATTGCCAGGTCACTAGGAACTCAGACTCATTCTGTGCCCATTCAGAGTTAACTCAGTGGAACCATCCTGCAAAGATCACCGAAACTCGTGCACCGTGTTTTCTCTAGCCCAGTCGACGGACAACCGCTGGACCTCTTTAAAGAGGAAAGGTTTGCAAAATTTTGGTGTAGAATGGTAGCGACATCTGACGGAAGATCACGATGTTTGCTTGAAGTTGACCATAACAACAACCAAAGCAGTTGAAAGCCGATCAAACGACACCATCTTTATACACCATTGACTTATTCTACCCTCCCTGCTGCGCACTCCATCAAAATTCTTGTTGTTTCTGACTCAGCCATATCGAGTGAACCTGTGAACCTCCGCACGAACTTTGCAGTAGCCTCTTGCCAGCAATATGTGATAGGCGTTTAAGTGTGCATTTTGCATATCAGGTGACGGAAACCATTCCAGAGATTTGACTGATTCTTGTGTGAGGACAGGCTATTTTGCATCAGATATACCTGCATAAGCCATTTCTTGATAATGATGTATTGCAAAAGATATAGTAGTTAAATAATGGATAAAAACCTCGAGATGACACCGTTTCCATTCAGAAATTGTGACTCAGTACAATGTGTAAGCAATACGCTTTCTGGAGCCATAGAAACATATTAACATATTAAAAGATGGCCAGTATTTCTAATTGAGGTTGCCAAAATGAATGACTACAATTTTCTTTTTTCTACGTTTGTTTGCGTCAAGGTGCCAAACCCGTATTAACTTCGCCGTTAGCTCGACGAAGAGGCTTCTCACCCGTTTTCATGGGAAAAGTAAATGCATTTACAAAGAGGTAGTAAAAATAGTTATCTTCATGAACGGTTACATAAACTTTTGTCTACAAATGACGAAATCTCTGATGCAAATTCCTCACCTATACTTTATGCTCTGACACCATGTAATCCGGAAAATTTTAAAACTTTTCTCTCGATATGTTCTTGTTGCCTGACCTTTTTTTCCTGCGATTTGCTGTCTCCCTTTCAAAACTGCTTGTTTCCTTTCTACTTCTGTATGCTCCAAGACAGCAAATTTTCAAGGCTGCCTAAATTCTGTCTGTATGCTGGGTGTACGAGTGCTCACACTATTGGTCACGTGTGGCCGGTAAATGAAGAAGTCACATCTCTGATCTGTCTAAACGGTGTGAACAAAACTCATCAGCCAATGACACAGACAATCGGCCCAATCAATTACCATTTACGCATTAATATCGAACAGCCGCATTACTAATACAGCATCTCGTCTTTTGGTCAGGAATACCTCGGTACAACCTGGCTTGACCAGCGACCTGTCCCCACCAGTTCGTTCATCATGACAACCTTGCGCGAGGTAGCATGCTCACTCCTCTCAGTCTTGTTGAACGCCAGTTACCTCTATTTCTCTACTGATTAAGACAATGAACGTTTGACACGGTGACCCAATAACAAACCTTCGCGAACTGTGCATTGCAGTTCTCTCTGGAGTCCTCTGTCCATTTTTAAAAGGGACTTATGAATGAACATTCGACTTGTTCTGTGGCTTTGGTGTACTTCCTCAAGGCGGAGTGACAACGTTCCCTCCTGAGCCTGTCTGCGACGGAAAAACGCATTAAATGGTTTCTCGTGATTATCTGTCCCGCTGGATTCCTTTGTTATCGGAGTCTAACTAAAGAGAAAAATGTCCAACGTCAGAAGCACTAGGATTACTTATGGTCACTTCTCATTCATCCTTGCGGGAACGGAGTTGAGACCGCTGAACAGTTTACGCTACATTTGCTCAGCAAATTTAAGCATGTTTTAGTTACCTCACGCTTACACGTCATCCTTGGGAAAAGTCTCAGTTGTCCAGAGACACGATCAGTGTTTCACAGTTAGGTCTCGAGCTAACCATCTGAAATTGTCCCTCTGATTCATTTCTGCCACAGGTTTCTAAGGTAGCCTTCACCGCCTTTCTTTCCAAAAACAGTTTCTTACCCTCCACCCGTGTGCAAAAGACGCAAACACAAAACATCTGGAAAATTTCTCCTCATGGGTGTGGAGCTACCGGCAAACTCGAGGTGGTTGTCTCATATGCGACGGAAACATATGGAAAACAGGTGACGTCAGCTTATAGAAAAAAATAAGTTAAGGATACTAAAGTAAATTTCTCAGAAATCTTGTCACAAAATGTTTTAAAGTTTACGCGTTCAGTAACCGTATTCACTGCCCATCTAGACACCACTAGACTGGTCGGGGTAGATCGGGAAATTTCAAAAGTGAAGTACCTTTTGTGTGATTGATATGGTTTGACTTCTTTGCTTTGAGCATGGAAAATCCACAAAGCAGTGTTCTTAGACTTCGTTTCCAGGACCCCAGTAATACGCCAAGGTGTATAAAAATTAAGTAACGGATGAGCTTTTTTGGAACCGGTAATCAAAAGAGGACTTTGGTAAACTGTTTTCTGTTTTTGCTTATTTTCCCCACTTTAAGTTTCAACAAATTCAACCATTAACTACTGCCCACCACTTCCCACTACTTCTGTGCAATCTGCCAGGTGTAGCATTTTGTTCCGCTGACTTGTGTCTAGCAAGTACAGTCAGAATATGTTACATCAGCATCACAGCAAGTAAATTTCGATTGGGTTCTAGTTACTTGTTTGTAACACAGTCGAATCTAATGCGTACTATGCGCTATATCTCTTACATTCAAGGCAGCACCAACACTGGCATTATAAACCAACATTCTTTCAGAACAGTGTGAGCCTTGGAAGGAAGCAGACTGCTCCCCGAAAGGCTCGTAATGTTAACCGCGACCCCGCACTGTCATTTGTGATCCATCTACAAATGTAGGGAGGAAAGCCCTTCGCAGCAAAGTTGTTTATTACGAAAACGCCAACTAAACAGTCACAGACTATTGGACAGGAAAGTTAAACTCCCATTTGCACGTTGTTTTTAAAAACTGAATATCCGTCTTCTTTTTGAACGCGTCTTCTTGAACTCTCCTGAGTATTCATTGACTACCGCACAATTGCAAGCAAAAACCGCAATGCAGTTCCACAAATCCCGTAATAAATCCCACCTTCCATTAGATCAAGGCGAAGTTACGAGAACACACATACTACTCGCATGCGTCGTCAGTAGCACCCACCTTTACACTAGTAACCGATTGATTACGATTTTCTACATATTCCTCCTCCTCCTCAAGCAATGCGAGACTGAAAGTTTTGCTCCGCTGGTCGAAGCTGGCCACTCAATAATGTGCGACAGGTTTTGAAACCATGCACTTGAGTGGCACACTCATCCTGTTCTTCTTGACTAGAAGGTAAACAGTTCCGAAAGCGAATGACAATGCCCCTTTATAAGGCCATGCATGCCCAAAGACCGTCAGATTTTCTATTCTTAAGGAAAATTTACCAACAAAATAAACATCAGGAAGCTAAACACAATGATGTGTTCAGGGAGGAAAGCTGTCCTCGCAGCAAGCCCTTTAAACTTAAACTTCAAATGTGCGTGGGCTGCTAGTTTGTGGACAAGTCTAAGGTCTTCGAAAGCAAGGCAAAATATAAGTTAACGTCGTTTTGTTAGTCATATGCAATGATGCGAACTTAGCTTGCGTATTTGTTTTCAGGTGCATTGATTTAACAGACACAGCGTCTAACCATAGGAAATAAAAAGTAACACCACGCGTAATGGCCTGACCATTTTTTGGTTCTTGAAATAATGGAATTCAAGGTGGACTTTCAAGAGAAGGGATGCACTGATTGAGATTTCCATTTGGTAATGGTTTTGAAAGACAGCAAAATAATAAATTATCACTTTAATTGTTTCACTCCTCTCCTCAACGCGTGTTATATTCGAAATCAACTTCTCGTAATGTGCTCTAGACAGGTAAACCTGACTATGCTTGTTGAGGAGGTTCCTGCTACTGTTCCATAAGTATTGTCCTAAAATGATTATAAGATGCGCAATTTTTGTTCGATTATTGAAGCGAAGCAAAGCCAACCTAGGTACTGATCGGTTTACGTCGAATCCACGTCACATACAGTAAGCATGGCAAAACGATTGCTGTCTCCAGTCATGTTTTAGGTAACCGATTTCAGCTGCTTTTCAAAAATGCGGGAAGATGTGAAATTGAGGAAACGAAATAAATAAATGTCTTATTGGGACACACAATATACCATAATATATAAAAGCAAGGCTGATGAAGGAGATGTAAATGAATTCGCAACCATTCAACAAAGAATATTACAGCACAAAAATCTCCCATTAAAGAAAACCACAGCAGTTCTCTCCCGAAGTGACCAGCCGTGTGACCCAAAAACATTCCTTGGGAAATTTATTTACAAAGAGACCTCGTCCCAAGATGATTTTCATCATTATTTAGTCAATTCTTATCTTCAAAACTCTTGTTTCAATTGTTTCACACCGGTTATTTCTCTGAACATAATTCATTGCAAATCAATCTGACTACTTTTGACGGGCTGTACTTCAGGTTGGAAAAGTCCAACTCACCTCTACCGTGGATGGCTAGTTGGTTGCCACTGCAGAAACTTGCAAGGTAAGCTAATGAATTTGCATAATACAGGTAGCAAAATCCTCGCAAATTTTTGTTCCGTCCTTTGCTGTTTTGCGCACGTGTTAATAAAAGCTTTACATCGCTTTCAGTTCACTTCTCTTTCAGCTTCGTACATACTTCTTTTCATTTGGATAGCGGATGGCTCAACAGAACAACCAAACGTTATGCTGCAAATATTCCCTTGATACCAGCAGCTAAAGGACGAATTAGCTGTGACTAATATGATGTGCCTTGTACTTTTTCGAATATCTGGCAGCGGAACTAGCAGCGCTGAGCACTTTCAAATGAAACTAACAAACGGTCCATTGCAAAATTAGGTGCACTAAGGATGTTTTCTTTCGGCAATTACTCCGTAATTAGATCCAACGCGATCCATGAAGTCATTGACAAGTCTCCCTGATCATCTAAATAGTAAGTTGGCCATAGTGCAGTTGGACAAACAGCGGTCGTATGCCAAAAATTTGGGCGACCAAATTCATCCATGTTATGCCGTATTCACACAGACCGACTTTTGGCCGAGCCTTATTTCGTATGATGTGTCCTATCCAATAAAGGGTTCAATTGCTAAATATTAGACGAAGGAAGATTGTCCTTTCTTTCGGGGGGGGGCTCATTAGGGATTTTTTGTAAAGTCATTGTATTGCAAGCTTTAGTACAGCGTTATGTGCAGTGTCCCTAGAGGGGTCAGAAAATCGCTTCATTAATTTGCTGAATGTGCTACCGAAGACGTTCAGACTTAAAGGGGTCTTCTTCGCTAATCATTCAACGAAACAAGGCAAATATTCTACCTTATTGTTTGAGTTTAAAGCAACCAAAGTATATGCAGATAACGTAGCTTTCAAGACACGAGAACTCAGGTAACTTTATTCCACATCTTGGACTCTCTGAAACCTTGCCCATTAGTTAACTCAAATATTAGCACCTCAGGACATTAGTGCTTCTACTCCTGACGAATGGAATTAGTGCATTCGCACTTTGCTACAATGAACATACTGGAATCAGAGCAAGGTTTATTGCAATGATCACTTCGTCTTCATAGGAAAGCAAATTGTGCTCGTTAGGACCGGAATCGTCATCCTAATGCACACCACCAAAAACAGAGATGCTTTAGTTTGATCACTTTTTTGTTCCCAACCGTTTTATCCTTGATTTGGTTCGGCTCAATCCAATAGTGACTATGTTCCTTGCATGGACAATGAAGTTTTTGGGTTCTTGGAAAATTTTTTGAAGCACTTTCATCGGTGTAAACATCTTCGTCCGTGCAACTTGCGTGACACCCTTAGGGACTCATAGACGAATCACGAGTATTCAGAAATGCCCCCATTGTGTCGGCAGTTACGGAGTTCTACTGCTTACCAAAAAAGTTTTCAGTTTGTGCTGGAACGGTCTCACAACAGTCAGCTCTAGCTTAGCAGCAACACCATTGCGTGATGGACATTAACGGCACCTTCATAGTAGGCTTCATTCAGTCAACGGCATCAAAGAGGATTGTCTTTTTTGTGCCTAAAAGTAGATGACTATTAAGTGGCAACATCCGTCCAACGTTTCGCTGATAAGTTAGGGCTGATAAGCTGTTGGCCTGCGGATTGATTGGCGCTGAGTGTCTTATTGTTGATGACTTTACAGCAGGTGATTGATTAATTCTGTTTTGTCATTTAAAACAATTTGTCTGGAACAGGCTCCCTTGGATACGTTGATGTACTAGTGTGTACATATGTGCAAGCTGCCTCGCTTCTGTCAAGTACCATATGCCAATCAACCATCGCCACCCATGCGTCTGGCTATCGTTGACTGATAGCCTTCTTCGATAATGGAGACATCTGTGGAGGACGGCTAGAAGGAAGCAGGTGGTGGTGAGGCCAAACTAGTCATCAGAATGTGGTTCGCATCCATCCTCTCTAAACAACCGAGGTTCAGTGAACCATAAGCTACCCACAGAATGGTTAGTCACCACATCCGCACAGAAGAACCACTTAGGATTGGTTTCAAGTCATATGCATCGTGAAAAGCCTTATAATACCAAGAAGTTGACGTACAGAATAATCTCTGTCCGTATTCACCATATGAAGCAAACCTTTCGCTCAGAGCCCAGCCTTTCATGGGCGAGAAGGAAAAAACGCAGTGGAATGAATCACAATATGTAGACAGCATGAATATACTTTCATATCGCCACTCCTGTGTGGTCCGTTTAAGGCTGTCTACACAATCTGGATTGGAAAATTCTCGTGTGTCACGTCAGACTTCGAGGAAGCTTACTACACTAAAGATCTCTGTACACAGCTGCTCACTTTTCTACCTGCTAGGCTCCCTTTGGGTCCGTTAAGCTGTTGCGTGGTCATGGACCTGAAATATTGTATAGTCCTTTGATTTGTATTAAGTATGCAATTTAACTTGGTTTGATTTCTCATCGCTGTTTGAAATGGATCACCCTTTAGAATAACCAGCTCTTACAATACACCAGTTTAGCTGTCCACAGGAAGGCACTGCCGATAGCGAATGAATTCCCATTTCTGATCGGTTTTGACATGATCTTTTGAGAACAGGCCACTCATAAGAATTACGCTACAGTTCTTTACTCTTTGTGTAAACAAAAGCGCCTCAAATTGAAATAATATGATTGCAAGTATCTTCCTATGATTAAATGCGTGTCAAGCGCAGTCGGTTATATTTGAAATCATGTTGGTCCTTGAAATCGCCGTCCAATCAACTTTTTACTGGAGCATCTCATTTTGCTGTCTTAATATCTTCTTGGTCTTACATAAGCATTTGCATACCCTTTTTAAAATGCGAACCGACAGTGGCCTAATCCTCAAAATGCATTTTCCTATAGGTGCGTTTCAACTACTTCACAAGTACTTGATATGTCCTTTCATGTGGCTTGAACAGTATGCACCGACTTCACCAAACAAACATAATTCAAGAACGTAACACTTAGTCATCAATCCAAACCCTCGACAGACCACCGCCAGATGAGGCCACCCCAAGGCAGACCACTCCTACCTGATACCTTTAGTTGTCATTCCACTGGTGGACTTATGTGGGGGGACTCAAATCCACCTATTTAATCACAAAAACATTGAGTATCCTTCAACATCCATTCATAAGGTTAATGAACAGAAAAAGTCTGGTTACCCAAATAGTTTCAGCATATCTTTTTCATGTGTGCGAGATTGCATAACATAAGCAGCAGCGCAATAAAGGAAGCTGATTCATGTTACTGAGGCCTATTTTATATTAGACTACCTAGGTGCAAAACTGTTCTTCTTATAGTTCACTTACATATGTTGCCACAGTTATAATCTACAACTGAATGATAATGCTTTCCGAAGACACTCAAAATAGAAAACATGGTTTACAAGTGGCCTATCCAGAAAATATTTTGTAAAAAACTTGGTTGTTTAAATTCTTTAACATGCTCTGAATGCTGATGTAAGTAAAACAGAAGTTCCGCTTGGACCACCTGAAATGTGATTTTGGGATGGACAGCATTCTATCTGGTGAATGATGTACTGTCACGAAATCGAAAGCTTCATTACAGTCAAACATCAGCAAATATCCGGATGCACGAAAGTGAACTGCCTTCTGCTGCCACCATCTGCTGATTTAAACAGGGATAAGAACAGATGCCCGTCAACACTTTTGAAAGCTGATAATTTCCACGCAAAGACTGCTTGCTTACCCGTCACTTAGTGTCCTAGCATGCTGCGTTGTTCATCATTGTGGCATGACAAACGGAAGGCATCAACAGAATTTGCACCTGATTCATACTACGGATTACAACAGGTGTGGCTCTGCCTTCAAAATTAGAAACTACTAATCAGGGTCTAAACCAACACTAGGAAAAAATAACAAAGATGGTGTAAAATAGAAGAACGAGGATAATTAATTAATTAAACTGCAACCACCTGGGTTTTCGTTAAAATGCAATTATGTTTATACCATGGCAATAAGGTTAGAAAAATGTGTGACGAGCAACTCGTGTGGTTCGGGGTGTAGGAAATCAGTTGCACATGTTCAATGAAAACAGCATTTGATAGTTATGCGGATGGTCATTTTTTCAGAGATCTTTACGAAGTTTCAAACCCCAGAAATAGCGGGCTCACAACTCAGGCATCTTGAGTTGTTTTGAGGCTCTTTAAAGAGCGACCGATTTTTGTTTTTGGTTATTTTTAAGTTACGCACCACTAGTTGTTCCATTTTTCAGGATGACTAGAATAAACAGTCCACAGTGAATGGATAACGTTTTGCCTTGTTTGTCCCAGTTACAATCACAACTATAGATTGTACCAAGTGCAGCTGTGGGCATAAAAGCTCCTGTTTCAAGGCTGTTTTTTATTGTAGCCGAAGTTTCTCCAGTTCGTCTGACGGAAACTTCGTCTCTATGTACGAAATCGGCTAATGCACTTTAAAATACGGTACCAAAACACAGTTCATGTAAAGATTCCATACCCCCATTTCTTGAAGTTCTCACATTCTGCTCCCGCGTTGAGTCACGCAATTCGAATTAACAAATTAGGCCTTCAGACAATAACACATTGAAAGAAGAGAATAGTTTGCCTCTGAGATTTACTCGTTGCCTCAATAAGACACCCATTATATTTGTATTACCAGACTGAGGGGCATAATGTGCCCCAAGGTTTGCTATTTTGAGAATGGCAGTTTATGTGTAGAGCAAGTAGGCGGGCAACAAAACATTGGGGAGAGGTAGACCCGTAAATAGCTGAATCAGACATTTTCAACAAAGATTGAATTCCTCCCCATGACTAAGTAATGGTTTCTTCACCCGTTCAACCCTGGCCGGTTATGAGTCTGGGGAATTCGGTACATTAGGGGACCTGCTCCTCAGCCAGATTCTGCTGAAGAAACCGTTTCCCCCTACTGGAGATATTTTAACCAAAGTATAGGGCGAAAACAGATGTTCGGCGCTTTGACGAAATAGAATGGAGGAAGCGCCTTAATCCTTGTTTCAAACCTAGTCTTGAAAAATGGGATGAAATTAGGATCCTCTGCTGTTTGCTAGCAAACTGGCCAGCCCGCCTGATACCCTGCACTCAAGGGGTACATGAATTGAAATGCCATCGGATTTAGGAGGACAGTGTTTTGCGTGAACTGGTCGTTTTTAAACCAGAGGATCCGGCGAAACTCAAAGATATCGTATCTGAAGATTATAAATTTAAGAAGGATATTATGGAAAACAGGAAGTTAAACCGGAATAAAAATGCGATGCCTACCCATTCAGACCACCAAGCTGCCAAAGTGATGACTGCCAGAACTAACAAACAAAACCGACCGTATCATCTTGTTTAATCCCTAACTCCACGACTTCCATCTATGGTTTTATCCCTCAAGTTTCCAAACTAACTGATCTCTTCTATAGTACATTGCACGATCTACGCTCACATATCCACCGCCGACTCACTTGATCCCCAGAATTGCACAACACCTTTCGTTTTGTAACGTTTAATCTACGGCGGCTAATGTAAGGAATCTTGCAGACGGAGCGCTTCAAAACGCTCCGTTTCTCTGTCAACTAGTTCGCTTTACGGATGATTTTGAGAGCGTTTGTGGAATCTGTCTTGCTTAACTGGTTCTCAGTGAACAAAGAGCTGGAGGCTGCCCTTATAGAGACCACGAAAAAACTATCATATTAAATACATTATATCGCTATCTGCCTATCTTTCCATTGAAAGAAGCTTTAATCCAAACAACGTTGGTTGTTACAGTTAGACAAAAGTCATTCTTATGGATAACTCACAGTAAAGACATGGCAACGTTAAACGTGAGAATGAATACATAAGTTGGAAGACTTGGCTCTGATGGTAGAACTTAAGTTGTCATTCGAGGACAATCGACCGTAACGGCAACGGAAAGCGCCTATATCAGCATT
>SJOL01004217.1:34670-57794 GCA_004794785.1 Opisthorchis felineus | reverse complement strand
AGCCATTCAAAAAAGCTACAAAGCTTTTGACGCAACGAAACTGCACAGGAACAAAATATAGCACGAGTTTGGTTAGAAGGGCTATGAAGGTCGTTCTACAGCGACTGTGAAATTAGTTTCCTCGTAAATCTGCGATAGTGAACTGAGATCAGTAAGGTCACAACATCCTTAGTATTTGGCTAAAGTGAATTCCTTCCCGCCACCTTCCTAAATATCCAGTTAACTACCGGGATAGACAAAAGAGTGCGTGATAAATCATTCCACACCGAGATCTGGGATGGTAGATATTTTATTTTGGGTTCCTTGTTCTCTTCTGTTTGAAAAATATGTTGCCTCCAAAAAGCTTTGTATCCAGCGCAAATGATGTAACAAAAATTGAGTTCAAGTAAGGTGCCTATCAATTAGGCGAATAGCTATCACAAGACCACGGTATTAGATAGTTTCTCGTGTGTTATTCAGTAGATGTACTTTAACATCTAGTGGAAAATATCCGGTCGTAACCTGCGAGGTCACTCCAGGGTTGAACTGCTATATGCAATGCGTCCAAGTAAACAATTAAGATACCTCAGCTTTGCAGTTTGAGAGTAAGGATATTAACCTAGAAGAGAGCACTCAAGATCTTGCACTCTCATAGGTATAATTATGAAAAGTTGTTTTCGAGTCACCGGCAAGGATTTCACATGGTGCTTTTTGAGACTCCCTTAGTTTGTGTTCACACTTTAAAACGATGAGATAACCGTAGAGTTGCACAACAGAAAAATTTTATAGTGTGTGGACTGCGCGTCAGCAGCTATTCATGTCGCTAAAACTCACAATAGCAAACGTTTGCAACTTAGTTCAGTGCACCACTGCAGATGCTAGAAATCAATATCGTCTGGAAGTGGAATTCAACAATGCATTATTAGTGAACACTTACAGATGTGAAAACCGCGTACTTGTCGTACAGTTGTTTTAGCTGCCACAGTTTCGTTCGCTGATTATTTGGGGATGCGGGTTAGGTAGCTGATATAGATGATGCGTAAATAAATGGGTGGAAATGAACTTTTTATTGGTGAGCTCAGATAAGGAGCTGTGCATTGAAAGCAACAACTTGGATGCATGAGCATCACTGAGAGTACAGCTGGGCCATGTATGGCAATGTTTCCAACCATTGACATGTCCCGTCTCGGGGTCTTCAGCACGACCGTGTTCGCCGGTAATGGCTTTCACACTTCACTACCATTTCATTTTTTGACCTCCCTCGGCTCGATTCCACCCTTTACCTGGTTGTGCGAAAGGGGATCTTCGAGGAAGTCCGTCAAGTGTCATACGGAGCACGTGACCAAGCCAGCGCAACCTATGGAGAGTGATCAATTCATCTGTCGTGTACGAGTTATTTCTTCTGAAAACCACTCGACCAATACACCTTAGCATTAATGATCCGCTGTTCTCTCCAGACTCGGGCAATGCTCCGAAGAAATCGGTGGTCAAATGTTGAAAGATATCCGGCGTCCTCAGCGAGCAGCGGCCAGGTTTCTGATCCGTATAATGATACGGAGCGCACCGCAGCATTGTAAACTCGACACGACGTATTAGCTTGTGTCACGCCTACTCCACAGGTGATGCAGGCTAACGGAATTTGCTCCAGCCTTCCCGATCCGGGTGAAAATATCGCCCCTAGCTTTACGACCGGAAATGATACAACTGCTCAGGTAGACGAAAACTCAGTCGGCTCATCCGGAATCATGAGGTTACGGTTCGAGCCCATTTAAGCTTGCGGCATCACTTCGCACTTTGCAGGTGTGAAGCGTGTCAAACTGTGATACAAAGTCATTTAGATTATTCAGTGCTGGTTGTGTTATAATGTCTTCAAATCCAAGAAAAGCACTATCGTCTGCGGACCAAACGCCCCGGGAGCATTTCGACCTCACAGGTATTAGGAGCTGGTAGTGAGCCTGCTATACTCGTAACATTGGCGAAGTTGAAGAGGAAAGGTTAAAAAGGACATTTTTGCCTGACGCCACTTGATGCAGTGAACTGAAGAGAGGGCTTTCCATAGACCTTCACATGTCCGCGGGAGTCGACATAGAGCGCATGTTGGATGTTCAAGAAGTTACGGGAGACACTTTTGCTCCATAGACACCCCCATAGTGCCTGGCGGTCCATAAACTCAACGGCAGCTTTCAAGTCGAGGAAGACCACCATTGTTGGCTGCTAAAAGCATTGTCACTGTTCCATAATCTGTCGGAGCACGAACCTGTGAGTAATGTATCCTCTTGCAGGACGGAACCCAGCTTGATTTTCACGGATCTGCCTTTCCCTGTGTTCAGTCAACTTTCAAAAGATAAGACCAGAGAGCATTTTTTACGCCACAGCAACCGGGCTAATGCCACGGTTGTTTTTGCACAGCGTCCACGTACCACTTTTGAACATACGAATGACTGTCGAAGTTTCCCATTCTGCAGGCCCTTACTCTTCACCGCATAATGCTTCATTGGGTTTTGTCAGACAGGTCACGAAGGATTCTCCGTCTTCTTTGAGGAGGACTGGATACGGACCTTCCGGTCCTGGTGCCTTCTCACGTTTCGGTGCGGATATTTTGCACTGTATTTATTCATCCGACGGGCGAATAAGGTTTACATCCTATCTGCCTCTATGCAATTTCTCCAGAGGCTGTGGTACACGAGGCCAGCTAAACTGCTCTTCGAAGGGTTCGGCTCATCTTTTCAGTCCGTGTTTTTATCAATTCACTGACCGACGCTTTCCCAGGATCAGTCGGTCGTATCAATTGGTATAGATAGTGCCTATTTCCGGGCTTTCGATGCCAACCAAAGCTTCCGGTCTTCCATTAGGCTCCTCACTAGGCGTGCACCGTCGTATTCATTGCATGCTGGCATGGATTTCTGGCACCAGTCAGTGCCGGTGACTTTGATGATGTCCAGTGGTCATTTGGTCATAATGGGGAAGTCGAACAGACAGCACTCAACGCATCTTGCATAGCTTCTTTCACGCACTGTCATGCCTCATCCACGTGGTGACTACCAGTGTAGTACTGGTTCAATGCAGAGAGTTGGTGAACTAGCTCAGATCGATAATTATGAGCTATGGTAGTTTTCCGAAGATGGTGGATTGGTATGCTTCTTGCTGAATTGCGAAGACCTGTCTGCGTGCTCGCACCATAGCGTGACCGGAATCAAGCTGTGTGCCTCAGAAAGGACAGCAATCATGAACTGTGGCTCATAGACCGGTGGCTAATGACCAACTCAGTCCACGGTTGCTTTGCATTTGGTGGCCACCAGGTTACGCTATGCGGATGTTTACGCTGGTCAGAAACAGTTGATAATCAGCACACAACTGGAGGCGTTGCTGTCTGTTGTCTATGCGACGAGCACAACTCCGAATTGATCGCCCAGATGTGATTCCAAGTAGCTCAGACGACCGAATCGGGCATTCATATCGCCCGCAAGGATCAAAATGTTAGTGCTTCTTGCTTAACGAATGAGCCCGGATAACTCTCAATAGAAACGATCCTTCTCCG
This sequence comes from Opisthorchis felineus, assembly GCA_004794785.1. Taxonomy (NCBI): domain Eukaryota; kingdom Metazoa; phylum Platyhelminthes; class Trematoda; order Opisthorchiida; family Opisthorchiidae; genus Opisthorchis; species Opisthorchis felineus. The sequence goes on along the minus strand of SJOL01004217.1, from coordinate 54,277 downwards.
CGACAGAATTGCACTCCGTTGGGGCATTTGCCGATGCTACAAACAGATACCGATTTATGTCAAGAGACTCTGAGCTTGATTGAGCTGGATAACCGGACAGCGCAAAGACGACTGTTCATTGGGATCCATTCCAGCAAGGCGCTTTCAGATCTGAGGCTGGCTGCAACTCCCACACATATTCTACGAGTCATCGCTTCTAGATCACCGGACACAGGGAGAGTGAAATATGAATCAGTTGGATTCGCCCATGGCGTTTTGGGGTGCACAACCAAGCTTGAGACTTGCACGCGTGTTTCAGAGATACAGTATACAATAACTTTAAGGGATTATAAGCTCTCTGTGAGCAGCACTTTTCTGCAATTTGACATAGAGTACGGACGGTAAAAGCTCCTATGTAAAAAGGACCTCGTGGATCTAGCAAGGTGTTACTTTGTTGTTGATAGGCAGCGGGGTTCATAAGACCCTTCGGTCAGATAACTGACAGTCCCATGACCCAGCAACGTTTGCTTGTGTGGTGGGAAAGGGCTGGAGAGGGGCATCGGTGGACAAAGAACTGTGCGGGTAAGTGATACGTCCCAGTTGCCCAGGCCGAGGTTAAGGTAACCCATCATGAGTCTTCGACTCAAACATCTGACCCACAAGACAGTGGAAAAGGATGGGGCTTTGTTCGGGAAGCTTTCCTCTGGCCTCTGCCTAAAAAGTCTGAACCGCGAGGAAGCGGTCGTTATGGCTTTCTTGAGGGACCCATTAGTCTGACGCACTTTGTTGCAGAAGCCGGCTTGGTCCAAGGATACAGGGAGTAATGCATTACTGTCTGACTCCTGATGTGACTGCGAATAGCAGATGCCCTGTAGTTAGAGAGTACTGAATAATGTCCCGGTGCTCAGTGTCAGCCATTGGGCGATCGGGATATCCGGTTTTTAGGACAGACCCTTTCTAACCCGTTGATCCTCGGGGGAAATAGCATCACTGCTTCCAAGAATGTAGACATGCTCTTCCTCTGGGGGAAATATCCCACTGCCTGTCATCGCAGAGAACACCACGAGTTTACCCCCATCGAATTACGATTTCCGCTAGTACAAGGTCTCGCCGTTCTTGTCGTCCTTATGCAGTAAGCTTCCTTCAGTCCGCTTCGAATCTCAAAAATTCACCTCTTGATAAGTTCAAAAACACTGAAAATGTATTTGCTTTCGGTATCCCAGAAGCCACCATTTTATGAACTCAGAAATCATAAAAAGTAAATAACCAAAAGTGGGACCACCATTATTTGTAACAAGCCTCAAGATTTAATCACCGAATGCAGATTTATCTCCATCAAATACCTTTCTGATACTGTCAAGTGGACGTGGAATCTAAACTCATCATTCGTGCATAGTACAATAAATCTTTCTTGGAAGTTAACCTCATTGGTGGTCGGTCTATCAATCCTAAGAACGCTATATAAAAAGATTGCGTTTAATCACTTCGTGGTGGATACAAATTGAGCTGAACTAACAACAGCGTTATGATGAGTATTTTTCTCCCTGAAAGTTAACATAAAATGGTTAGGTCTTTCGAAAAATGTAATCTGCCCTCTTTGGTCAAGTAAAATGCAGCAGGTATACGTATATGCATATATGTGCTACATGTAGGTGGTGAATGATCACAATCACAGGCGTCGTGATTCTCGGAGAGAACGCATCAATTTACGGCTTTCGGAAGTACATTACAAGATAGAAGATTACAAACGATGTTTTAGAATACCTTAGACTTTTTGGACGCGCAACCAACCAACTTCTGATCACTTTACCGGCGTTAGTATACTTTTAACACTGAACTGAACGATCTTGCAATATGTTTCTGAGAATGTTTCGTTCCACTTAACGTTTCACATTAACAAGATGTCATTTCTTCCATAGTTCAAGTAAGCGCGATCAGTATTGGTCAGTGCTCGCCATCGCCCGTTTTGAAACGTTGGTTTTGCAATACACACCGATGTGAAATATCGACTATAAATATCCTCAGCCCATCACCAAGTGTACAGATGCTTTCTCTAAGTTCCAAGAATCCATTTTATGCTGTTAGAAGAAGAGAACCGCTTGCTCCATTAGTAAAGTTACCACAACATGCATGTCTTCTTCCACAAAATTCGGTGTTCTTTCATTGTTTTCTCCAGTCTTTTTGAGCAATCTTATAATAAGGTCACAGTGCGTCACTATAAAGTCATTGGATGTGGTGCAACCTATGGAACTACCATGGTCTCGCCTATGGTAACCGACTTGTTTGAAGATTATAATTGCCTTACCCAAAAATCTCGTCACTGAATAGCCTCCATCTCATCACATCTGATTTCAGACCATGTTAAAATTCTGCATGCCGTTCATCTTCATGGTGAAACTTATTAGAGCTACCATTCGCCAGAATCCTGTGATTTCCACAATGACCCGGTGTCTAGTTAATCCGCATCCATTACATGCCATGTCTCCATCATCACATCTTGTTTAACTAAAGTCTTCTAGACTGTAGTTTTACTAATTTGACCATAAGCCCAATATGTATATCGTCTATAAGTTTATGTGCCGAAGATTTACGCCTCGGGCTACACAGATATATCACTTGAAATAGCGTTCCAAATGGCAGTTTTCGCCATATAGCGCATACTCTCTTGTAACAGGTATTGGTAGTACATCTCACTTCACACTTTTTGTGTTAGTTCGCTGTGAACTGCATGAGTTGGTCATTTAAGTATTGCCCTCTGACAGCTAGTGTTGTGGCCAGAATACATCGCTGCTTCATGGTATAGCATTCACCTGTTCACACGTAGGGGATGCACATCAAAACCTTAGATTTAAAACTGCAAACTGAAATAAAAAAAACCCCAAATGTTCCCAAACTGCAAGCAAAAGTTAAGTAGCTTATAAGGATAAGTGAAACTTTCGTCTGAAAAGCCATCACCCGGAGAAGCAGTTAACACGTGACTGCATGGTGTGGTACCTGTGATTTAAGAATGAGTGCCATTATTTCCCGTCTAAGTGTCAGTTACTCACACTACTGATCAGCCCCTCCTAACCACATGGTTAAGGTTCCAAACTACTAGAAAGAAGGTTACTGGTTCTGGGGTTTCCGGAGTTTCTTGAAACGCGCACTGCCGATGATTTCTAATAAGGATGAAACAGCTATAGAGTTCCCCTTTGCTTTTCGGCATAGATTCATTACGTTTAAAGGACGAAATCTTCATAGGGAGAGTACGGTCGCCAGGGTCGAATTGATCAATATTAATGAGATTTATGTATCTACATATGCAAAGCTGTTTCATGAAGTTCTATTTTGTTTTTGGGGATGTTTGGCTATTTGGAGGAAAATAAAGAATACTGATCAAAAGAGTCATCAGGTATTCCTTCCAAGAAGTGACTTAGCTGTGGTAAGGCGCCCAACTCCGTGAACGGTATTATGTTAACTCTTCTCATTTAACCTAGTTGAATAGCTTTCCACTACACAATTACCCTTCCGAACTCTTCCCGTTCACTTTTCATAATTTATCCAAATATGATGGTGGAGCCTGGTGCCGTGCAGTGCTCACAGGTAATATTCCAAAAAAATATGAAGATAATTTCACCGGCTGGATTTACCGAAGGTTGAATTCTCCTGTTTTAATACAGCCAAAAATACTGACACGTGATTTGAGCGTGTGGAGCATCAGGAGTAGAGGAGCATCAGGATTAGACAGATAAGAAACCACCTTCCGACAAATACACTCATTTGCATATCACTTTGATTTTAACGGAGACTCACCTAGAACTCAGATGAATATCTCGTTTATGGTGTTTTTAAGCAACGAATGTGCTTCACCAGGCCGCTTCATGTTTCAGTTGGTACGATATTCGATAAATCGCAATACATTTTATAGACGTAATACACTATTCATAAGGTTTCTGGAAACTCTTCGACAACCTACGACCGGTTTCGTCCATCTTGGGGCTCATCAGGTAGACGCAGTCTCCGAGTTTCTGTCAACCTTATGTTCTACTTGAACCCAATTTGCTTGAAATAAGACTAATGTACTCATTCGCAAAGCAACTTTGTTATGAAGGCGGACTCACCTGGAACCCAGCTACAACTGTCGTATCAGCTGAAACATGAAATGGCCTGCTGCAACACATTCAGTTGCTTAAGGACCTCATAAACGAGAGATTCAGTTGGGTTCCAGGTGAGTCTCCTGTCAAAACCAAACTGATATACAAATGAATGTATTTGTCGAAATCTGTCCAAGTTGGGTTCACGTAGAACGAAAACCCGGAGACTGCACCTACCTGAGGAGCTCCAAGAATGGGAAAACCGGTCGTGGGACTGTCAGCAACCTTATGAGTAGTGTATTACTTCTATAAGAGGCTACCTATTCAGTTGAACCCTGGCGGTCTTATTTTGCAACGAACTGTGGCTACTTGGGCCGTTCACTAAGTAGTGAATGACTAGATCATTTTTAACCGTCTCGTTTGGTGGTGACCTTAAACCAGAACTCGCTAAACTTTCATCTGATTAACCTAAATGTTTGTATGTCTGAAGTCGGGAACTGAACTTTACTGATTCTAACAAATCTTGTGATTAATTAACGTTACAAATCACATCACCAATTTCCGAAAGGCTTCTGTGTCGCGTGAAGCAGATTCACCACTATACCTGTATTACGGGGTAGTCTATGAGAACAACCAAACCAATGAAAGGACTGTTTGGCTAGGCATGTGCAATAGAAAACCTCAAGAAAGTACAATCGGCGCATGGGCTACCTCCATGGAACCACATGGGATGGCTAGTGAAATCTACCCCAGCCTTTAGGATGCATTCAGAAGTTAAGTTTGACTTACAATTTAAAAAATCGATGCTTTAACATTTTTTCGTAATACCACAAATAGTGAGACAACCAGCAGTTTAAACGGCCGGTGGAGGAGAGTTCGGTGACAGCGCTGCTTTTTTTGAGTTATCTGCAAGCGAAACTGGAAGTGAAACAAATAAAACACTCAACCTCTATGGAACCCCTAAAAGCAACTCCTCAGCTATCGTGACTTTAGCAGACACAATATCTGAAATTCATGTGTTGGAATAAAACAAGCACACGTGAGTTCAACACGAGTTCATGATGAACATCACACTTGCAGACTGAGATGGATGGGCCCAGTGAGAGATAAGATCTTTGTGGCCATACTCGTAACTGTAGACATTTTATTAGAATTCAAGAATAGAATCAGAAAATCTGAATAAAAAATGGGTGATCTTCCTGGAGTGACAGTTTAGGTGGAAGGTTATCCCAAACTGAGAAAAACTTGTTGAACAGGAAAGCGGAAATTTTATTACGGGAGCACCGTGCATACTTGAACGGAGTGAAAATTTTGTCTCCAAAGTCCTAATTCCACAACATCCTTTTGTTTGCCAGACCGTTTCAGTTTTTGCAGCCTTAGATTGTTTTGGGAAGCTACTGTCCACACAGCTCAGCTCGGGCACTAAACGGATGGCAGAGAGGAGAGTATGGGTTATTATCCCTTTGGTTTCCTTTTCTGCTGTGGACAATTTTAGATCGTAAGCAAACCAATACCTTCGTACTCAGACGCGATAAATGGGCTTCGAGTTGTTGAATTCATATCGAGAAAGGCCAAAGCTGCATGTGCAGGCATATCATTGGAAACTAAGCAAACATTTTTGGATCTTGTCGTTATTAATTTCTTGAGGCATTCTTTGGTGAAAGCATGGGTCATGAGAGAAGAAGAATGAAGCGACGATGTAATCCAATTTCTCGCGGGGTTAGATGTTTAAGTGCTGAGCTGTTCCGTTATCGTTTAAAACCGGAGCCCAGAATACAGGTATCTTTTTTGGAAGAGATCAGTTTGACCAAGTTCCAAAGACTTTCTTTATTTGGAAGAACTAGCATAGCTGTATGGAGGTTAAACCGTGTAGTCGAGTACCTCTGTTGACACCCGAAAAAGGATGAAAAAAGTATGGCCAGATAGAATTGAGTATGCCTGCTGGTCCAAAACACATCTGAAAGTTAAGAAATAATCTGCATTTCGATGTAGGTGCAGATTAGCAGTGAGAATGATCTTAAATTAAATAAATTGGATTTCATAGTCATTTCTAACGGTCCTGCCAATGAATATTCCTAATAAATGGTAATCCAATGGGTTGGGTGCAGAGTCACCCACCATTCTCACTTTCCAACAACTGCCAGAAAGCTAGTAATCATACTTTGACCTTGAACACTTGAGACAATTTTGAAGCGACCGATTGTTGTACTTTTCCGAAAATGTTTACAAATCAGTAGATTGAGGAGGTTAGTTACGCACACAACATTTAGCCCATTTACTTCTTTTAAGAAAAAGAGAGAGGTGGAACAATTTCGTAACGCATTCTGAAAGTAGTAACTAGGTCTGGTGCATTCATCTGGTAAAATCTCAAGTGGTATGGGAACTATTGAATCTAACTGGCTAACAGGATAATTCTCCCTTCGTTTGGTTACTCCGCCCATGTACTTTTGATATCCACATGTTCGTACCTTCTCACCCGCTGTTCACCTTGCCGCAAAGGTCGCCGCGTCCGACACCGGTATATTAGCATGTCAGTGTGTCACTGACCTAACTGCCCATGCGTGTTCGTGTCCCGTCTCATCATATACGGGTCGAGTATTATGGTTCCTGGGGCACACGGTATACTTTCTTACTTTATCACTGAGCGTAAAATTCTGCATATGTTTCAGACCTGGGCCATCTTGAATATACTTTTCACCTTCATCCGGTGGGTGAAGCCAAAACCCACTGTCCATGTTTCATATCACTTCTGAACTACTCATGAGTAGCATACGTTTGACACAATTGAAACACTGTTCACAGTGGTAGGTGCTTGGTGGTGATGTTCGTGAACCAATCACTCGGCATTGGATTTAATCCGTCTTGTTTGACGTCCATCGTTCGTTATGGTTAGATATCTAGTCTAGTAGTTCTATTAAACTGACGGTTTTAATTGCGCAAAATGTATGCAAACAACAAATTGGTGTCTACGAGATCAACACAAGAAACAACGAAGTTATCCTAGGCGATGAACATTGCTCATTTGACAGTTCAGAATTCTAGCACACTCGGAGACACACTTGGACCCGGAGTATTCGCATTTCCCGAGATTCGTGCAGATGCGATTTAACAAGTTTGAGTTACGTCGCATGATAGATCAAGAAAAATCTACATAAAAGCCGAATTGTCTGGAGGAGATAGCTGAAACAAGCGGATATCCACTAGAAGTTGTAAAGATACCCACCCTGTGTTTGGTCCGTTCGATTATAAGAGCAGAAGTTGTGTTGAATTTCATACTCAGATGAGATGACACTAATGACCTAACGTATGTACGACACTGGCAAACCGAATTTATGCTCCTGCAATCTAATTCCACTATGTCAGTGATCCGCATCTTGTCTCGTTTCCCGTTTTACATGTGACTGCTTGGGCCGCCATCTGTAGGAGAACTGATAGGCGACTCCGATATAAGCGGACAGAACAAATTCCAAATTTAATGCAACAGTTTATGAATCACTCCTCCACAAAAGGCCCAAAAATAAATCATATCCTTGGGCAAGTGCACGGTCGATTGAAGTTTCATTGATGGACCGCCGGTTACATGTCGTACATCCTGCCGTGGGGCAGTTGCCTTCCACTCTGTGTAAAGAACCAGGGAAAGCAGTTTGCTACAGTTTGGTGAATCCATTAGTGTCAGAAGATGTGAGCCGTGTAAACGGAATGAATCAGTCATACCGCTGTAAGTACCCTAGCAATTAACTTGCTTTGACATCTCGGTGGTAAAGACTCAAGTTCAGTTCCATTTACCCACCGTAAATTCTTTTGTTTTATACGTCCGAAGATACACAAAAAAATACCGTGCAACAGCCCGTTTCTCTGTGCTTCAGTGACGCAATCGTCCTAATAATGAACTCCTTGTTGGAACTTCCACCCTAATGGTGTGCTATTGGTCGAAATGTAGAGCAGACCAGTTCGAATCACATTCGAGCCGCTGGATTCTACAGGTGTCCCAATTTAAATGCTGACCACTAAAAAGCATATTCTGTCTGAATTATAAACGGTTCAAAAAAGTCAAAATAATTTCCCTATGTGCCATTTGAAATGAGATCAATCATTCGGGAATTATGAAAAGTTCATGAATCGGTGAGAAAACTTCGGTGTAGGTATGGGCAAATGTGACCTGTATCGCTCGTTTGCCGCTCTGAGAGAGAAAAAGTCTATTGATATTCCAAAGAACAGGTTTTGTGCTTTTATCTGCTAGTTGCGCTAAAAGCAGCATACGATTACTTCATTCATCACCAAAGTTCTTCGTTTAGTGTGACCTTCTTCGAAGTGGTTTCACATATCCTTAACTCGTGTCATGTGCTGACAGATTGGGACCTGCTACAACAGAAAGCCACAGGAAAAAATCGATCCAGGTCAAACATCTTTTGTCAGTAAGAACCACTTGTCATGTTCGCTGTTTGGTCTCTAGTGTGGTTGTCACATTTGGTGCTAAACCAGAACAAACCTAAGCGTCTTCCGTGTCAAGAGTTGACGTTTCTCGAGAAGGGCTTAGTTGTAGGTTTTTGCAACGTAATCGGCTGCAGACATTTATTTCTTAACCTGACTAGGTTCATGAAACACACGTCCTACCTGTCACCAAATGTCACTGTGGTAAGCACTGTACCTGATCTCCAGTGGGTAGCTCATGGGAACAGGAAATGAATACAGGACTCAGTAGGCTTGAAGAGGGCTTTTCGACTGTTCCATTCTTACTTGAACGTTTCTAATCAAATGTCATGTAAGCCTTTAGGAAAAATACGAACTTAGGTTTCGTCCAGAAAGTGAAGCTGATCTATGGCGAAGAGCCGAGAACCACTGTGTGGCCGCTTCATCCTTATCGCAAATCATCAGCAGTGTACATCTCACGAAACCCCAGGGATTCTCCATACAGTGACCTCCGGGTCAGTGGTCTGAAAACTCAACCGTTTGGCCACAAGTGGCTATCAGCTGTGTGATTAATTCGCACTTAAAATAGGGCTCCATTCATACTGCAATCACTGGAACCGCATCATTTGGCTGCAAGTGTTGAATGGTTCCTGACTGAAAGGATGGACTTTACTGAACTTCCCAAATCGCTTCACACTAACAACAGCCTTTAAGGAGCCCACAGGAAGAATAAAATTCACCCAATCAGTGAAATTTTCATCAGAGAAGTTTTTGTTCGAATGGAGTTTAGTGAAATGCGCGCTACTGATGATTCCGAATAAGGACGAAAAAGCTACACAATGTTTCCAAGGTTTTCAGCATAGATTTGCTTTACCCACAGGATGGAACCTCCATTAAATCCCGAAATTCCCACACACTACCAACAACTAACTTGGGCATTTGAATCTGCACCATCTCTCTGCGACTAGTGACAGAAAGTAATCCATCCAAACGTTCAACAGAATAAAAAACCGGTGTATTTTCTCCCGCAGGGAATATCAAAGGGATAAAAAATCGCTCCTTTAGTGGTTTTAATTTTTTTCAACAGTAAAGGGACAGAGCACAGTCCACATAAAAACACGATGAAAACAGACATGAATGGGTTTTTTGTAAACACAATGCGGGATAAGACTCCGGTGAATGGTCAGCGGTCCGCTTCATGGATCACATGAATCACCCGTATCCAGTTAATGCTTTAGGATCGGTTAATTATGAAGTTATCTGGGGATCTGGTCGAACCGGACGAAGAAGTTTGCCCCCATAAATTTCACGAGACAGTGAAGAGACACCACATTATTCAGCGAGTCTCCAATAATATTTCTCAATCATCTAGAAAGGAGAGTAAAATACCTACTAAAAATGTATAACGAAGCCGACAGTCATCAAATTCTGTTTTTCAGAAAAACAACATATAAATGAGGAAATAATGTGCTTACTTGCGGTAAGCTGATGCTGGGCTTTTCAGGGGTAGTTGTTATGTGACAATATGACCCATTAACCAACCCCCCTCAAAAAAAAATATCAGAAAAGCTTGTTGAAATAATGGTGCTACCGCCAGTTAAAACTGAGGCCAAATGTCACGCACCTAATTGCATCATCCCTAGTCAATCCTGGTTCAAGCACTAACGCCTGAATGATTCCCAAGTTAATGTGCACAGCCTAAACAAACCAATCAGATCAGACGTTTGGACCAACCAATCAAAACGCAGAGGAGGTAAGTCCAGGGCATTCCTGTTATTTAAGATTCTTGCCGTATTAGTGGTGGTTACCGGGTGAAAAATGCTCGAACTAGCGCACTCGTCCCATAATGGTAAATTAATCGATGGACACCTAAATCAGGACAAATTGATAAACAATCTGAATGCTCACAGGCTCAATAACCTTGATTGTAAAGTTGACAGTACACGCTATCGTATGATTCAAACAAGTTCACCCAGCAAAATGCACGTACTGATGCCGGTCTATCAGCAATGGCCTACACTATCTCTACCATCAAGAGGGTACGAAAAATGTACTCTTGGATTCGGAGAACATGCATACCCGCCTCTGACGTCATTAGATAATCCAAATGATCCAGAGGTCGCCGATGTCAAATCACCGACCGATTTCCCGGAACCATTCAAAACAGTTGACTTTCCAGTAGCTTCTGAGGAAGATATTTCGCCACAAAAGGAATCTGCTGAAAAAAAGAGTCCACTGCCTACAGAGCTAATTGAAGACCATCGTCACTTTGGCCAAAGCGAATGCAGTGTTTGTTGTGTTTTTCAGACGCATAATCGGATTCTGCTGATGTGGTTAACGCTGTTGTCGGCGACAGTGTTATATAACTTGTGGCTTCCAGTAGCCAGACAGTCGTTCTATCGCCTCCAGGAGGAATATGTGGTCATGTGGACTATGTTAGATATCATAGCAGATCTCGTCTATTTGCTGGATATTGTGGTTCAGATGAGGTCACCCTATCTGGATTACGGTTTGGTGGTTGTCAATGGACGTAAAATGATTAGACATTATACTAGGACCCTAAATTTCAGACTGGACATTATTTCATTGCTTCCTCTGGATTTGATTCAAATCAAAATTGGTATGCAACCTCTTCTTCGCTTTCCACGGTTCCTGAAGGTATACCGTGCCCTGGAATGGAAAAATATGGTAGCCAATCGTACCCCGTTTCCGAACACCTGGCGGGTAGTCAATCTTATGCATGTCATGTTTTTGGGATGTAACTGGTGTGCATGTGCCTACTACGCTATATCTGCCTACCAAGGATTTCGTGGCAAGTGGGGTTACACTCAAAAGTCTGGCAACACCACCAGCCTTGCTCAAGTCTATCTGCAATCATTCTACTGGGCGAACCTTGCACTTGCTACGATTGGTATTCATGAGGCACCTGAAACCAACATTGAGTGAGTTTGCTTACCCAATCAAAGGTCATCTAATTTTAAATGACCTAGATGACGTTTACGTTCAAAAATTTACGCAGAAACAATTCAGTCTTACGCATTACTTTGACGACGAGCCTTTCACAAAAAATAAAAAATAATAACCATTACAAATTGAATAAAACGTGCATAATTCTGAGCAGGAGGCGTGCAATAACTTTCCCCAACGGAACTGTTTTTCTAAGTATACTTCACTTACAAGGATAAGACACAACTGGCTGTGTTTTTGGCGTCTTCTAATTAATTTCATCATAATTATGTGTAATTACCCTTGGCAGTGACACAATAGTGTATTGTGTCTTTGTGATGAAAGCATTTATGTTGATTCGGCAGCCTTCTACACCTGAAGACAGCCCGCGCTTCATTCAATTCATGCTACGACTTATCAGCTAGGCACAGTGTGCGCTAAAGAGACTCATTAAAACTTCGCGCGAGAAACAACTGGAAGGATTAGTAGCATACATTTGTCACCAGTCTAACTGAAACCAAATTCGCACAGCTCTAAATGGAGAAGATCTGTTCGGCTGGTGGGGACAGTTTGTACGAAATAAGTAGTACATCAGAACCAACTTAAAACATGGACGTTTCGTCTATAATTTGACAAAGCACAACCCGCATAAATAATATTTATCAAAGAGGACAGAATAATCGCAAGTCTAAATACAACTGGATAAATTTCGGCTAGTGATACCACCAAATTTACTGATGTTACTGATGCACGTATGAGCATTATAACCGCATCATTTGTTGTGATTGAATAGGCAAGCCGATAGGCCTAGGAGAGAGTAACTGCGTAGTAGGCAAATTAAATCTCTAGATTAAAAACCATCAAGAAAACCTTATTTTCTGCGAAATGAAAAAGGTGGCACTGTTAGTTTTGCTGACTGATTTGTGTGTATAAGGCGAAACTGAAAACATCACTTCCTTAAATGAACCTTTTTCCAAAAATTATGCGTCAGAAGAGTGAAAATGTGTTCGGTGTAACGGCAAAACTGATGAAATTTTTCGTAATGTACTACTTACAAGGTTTCTGAAAATTCATCGACAGCCCACGACCGGTTTCGCCCTTCTTGGAGCTCATCAGATAGGCGCAGTCCCCGAGTTTCCATCAACCTTATGTTCTACTTGAAACCAAATTACACGGAATTAGCGAAATACACTCATTTGCAAACAAATTTGGTTTTTCGAGAGACTCACCTGGAACCCAGCTGAATCTCTCGTTTGTCAGCTGGGTTGCAGGTGAGTCTCTCAAAAAACCAAATTTGTTTGCAAATGAGTGTATTTCGCTAATGAAATTTTTCTTTGAAAACACTGTCAGTCACGACCGGTCACAAAAATGAAGCTGAAATTTTCATGCCACCCATGTCCGAATGTTTTTTACAACAGATGTAGCATAATTTGCGGGGCAAGATACACTGGTTATTGGTACAAAAGATGGTTTTCCGTTCAAAAAGGAGCTGAAAGATTTGGTTGGTCCAGAATAGGAAAAAGTAAACACTGTTCTAAATTTTGTACGGTTCAAATCATCTTGCTACTTGAATGCTGAAAGTGGTCGTTCATAGCAATTTGGTACAATTAAGGTTAGAGTTACTGGGTTTCGTTACTTTAATAATCACGTTTTGGTGCTCCATGTGAAGCAAGTTTGGTCTGTTGTCGCTTGACCTAAGGAAGTGTAGTTTCGGACTCACACAGCAGCATGTTCGTCTTGGCATTGTCCTGTAAGAGATGAACGTTTTACCCCTAATATTGTTACGCTTTACACCCAGTTATTCTGGATTTTCGGAAAGTAAATGGCAGAAAAAAATATTTAAATACATCTTTTGCAACCGTGTTTCTACTATCCTTGAGACCTATAAGTTATTGCTATATACCACTTTTGTTTGGTAAATTAAAGCACCCTTTTCGCAACTCAACATCACCCTCCGGGCAGGAATGGATTAGACTGCATGTTGATAATTTTCTTTAAAACCGACGGACGTTATCTAGAATACAATTGATCGAAGTAATTAAAAGCATCGCACTATGTTCTCCATTTTTGGCAGTACACTACATTTGAGTTAGGCCGCCTTTTACCCGGGTGATAGTCGTATGCATTCCAAACTTACCATATAAAAGGAATTCGCTTTTGCTTTCGAGTGACCACAGAAAACGAAATGACGGCTGCTATAAGAATACAACCATAAGCATCTGACCATAGAGAAAAAAACTGTGTTCTTCTCCGCATTCCCTGTGAGTTGGTGTCACATACCAAGTCAAAACACACAGGAAAACACGGCATGTTAAAGGATTGGCGTGGTGTGCGTCTTCATGTATAGGTCAGGATACCGTAGTCCCGGGATTACGTTTGATGATATGCATTCCAATTCTATTAGTAGAAGTAGACTGGAACAGACCTACTGAAAGCAGTTTTCCTTTGAGACATTTTCTTTGGTGTGACATTGAATTACTCCTAAATTCACTTACCTGCATTTTCTTTCAAGATAGTTCGTAATGGGTAAAGTATTCTATCTTAGAAAATCACTTAAGTATCGCGAAAGTCGTCTGGTATCACTGGAATAGATGAAAACTACCAGGGTCATCTGACAGCCAAGGGCCTCAAGCTTATCGTAATTATTTTGTAGATATCTTGCCTGATGAGGGTTTCTAGTAAAACGAGTAAAGCAAAACGAAGGATAACTGGTATTATTTAAAGGAGAATAAGAGAGGATAATAAGACACACTAAGGAAATATTCCTATTATCTCACAATGAGAGATTACATTTCTTATAATGCCGTGCAAAATCTTTAAAAACCGAAAAACCTGATGTTTTTTTAGCATTCACAGCAGTTTGATAGCTTTTACCTGGGTAAAAATAAAAATAGAATTAAGTGGATCACTAATCCAATATTCGGAAATAGAGAACCAGTTGCAAAACCTGAATAATGCACTGGGAAGCATACTACTGTTTTTTTTCTAACTTTATTGTCGTGTTCGACAGACTCCGTATTTTTCAAAACGGGAGGTTGCTGTAGTTGCGGTACACCACAGGAGATTGAATGGAGTAATGCCCTTCTTATTCTTCACATCAAACGTGCTGCTTTTTGCTTGAGGGAGGCAAAGAAAGCATCCCTCTTAATCATTCAACAGTGATTTTGTAACGTTTGCAGCGCCCGAGTCAAGATGTTTGTTCAAAATTTTATTAAAACTAGTGTCCTTCCCTCTACCGATTGACTGCCTCATCGCTCAGTCATCGTTATTGTTTTTTTGTCGTAATGGGGTTAAACTTCACCAAGGGTTAATGCCCCGAAATGTGCACAGCATTGCTCGGTACGCCATTATTGGTCCAAGAAAACGAGAAAATCCAGCTCAGATAAATAATTCGAATGGTTTAATTTCAATATACGTAATGGAAAGCTGTTTATGTAAAGCCTGTTCCACCTAGTTATGCTAAGCACTATCTCATAAAAGTAACTGTTAAAGTTCTAACAAATTAATGAGAGCTATCCAGAAAAATTTAACTGAGATGAAAAGAAAAAAGTTGCAAGTGCACTTCAATCATGAAGAAAAGCATTTTTTCAAAAGTCCCCTTTTTCGAACTTTCGAGAAAATTCCCAGTACCTCAGTCCTTAAGTAATAAATTGACGTTGCCTGCATTGCTCTGAAATGCTGTCTTATTATTTTTGCTGCGTGTAAAAAGTCACTGCCAAAAATTTACAATAAATTCTTTTGAACAGCGTCATCCTTCCAAATCAACTATGCATATATATATATGATAAAAACCTAAGCATGAGGAAACATCTGCCAACTTACATTGTCAATTAGTCACCAAAAAATGCAGAAAAATTACCCCGCAACAATGAAAGC
The DNA here is from genome assembly GCA_004794785.1 of Opisthorchis felineus. Lineage (NCBI taxonomy): Eukaryota > Metazoa > Platyhelminthes > Trematoda > Opisthorchiida > Opisthorchiidae > Opisthorchis > Opisthorchis felineus. The sequence continues at coordinate 38,993 of SJOL01004217.1, read as the reverse complement.
AGCCTGGTTTGTAGATTTTATTAAAATAGCTAGTTTTCTCGTCAGAAACAAACACAAAAGCCTAGATTACTGCGTCCTTAATGCCCTAAACGGAATACCGCCTTAAACTGCAGCAGGTTTATTCCATTGTTGAACCAAATGTATTTCGTACTTCAAGTCAATGTTGAATTATGCGTAAAACGACTATTACTGATAGTCCACCGGCCGTGAATAGAATTACGTATTTGTGAGTGTGCTGATTACTTAAACGAAGGCATTCACCTGTCTGCTCTAAGTTACTCAGCTCTTCGAGTAACCTTACGCAACAGTAGTAAGCGAACAACACGCAAATAAAGGAACCATTTGAATGAATAAACAAGAAGTGAGGTCCGATTTACAAAAGCTCTGTGAATTATTTACCGAATCTTGCGAGAAATTTTAAATCTTCAAATCTAACGTACCTCTTCAATAGTTTGCGGTACGTCTATTTCTATTTATGATTAATTTTTGTACTCCTTAACTAAAGTTTTTCCCCGGGGCACTGTTGAAAAGCAGTTTGCTTCTTTTCCTCTGCTTTCCCATCAGCGACGCCGATATTCCGATACTGCATATTAGCACTCATCTGCCAAATATTTTCTTCCTCCAGTGCGAGTTTGTTTTTCCCCAAAGACGCTGTAAGTGTGCACAAAATTATTTAGTGCTTAAGTTAGAGTGCAGACAAAACGGCCTTGTCTAATAGGCGAAACACAAAGGAGCAGTGGTTTTCATCAGGCTCATCGAATAGTGTAATTTGTCACACTTCTTTTAACCGTAACCTGGAGGACACGAAAAAAGTCGGCTTGTCGAACTTTCATTCACTGAACATCCACAAGGGGATACTCTGTGGATGCTGCATAAAAACTGCTTCTAGAGCATGGTGAGTATCTGAGGCACCAACAAATGTCTCACCACAACATGCATTTGCTGTGTCTTCTCTGGTTTTACTGTTCTACCTCCTACGTTTAGTTCCACTGCTTGCCGGAGCCTCAGCTATTTCCAGATATCGGCTGATTTTATAGTAGAAAACCTACCCCAAGTGACGCTTACTGTTGTTTACTGGGGAGAGCACCCTGGAAAACAAACGGTGAAGGCCGACTCACTAAAGCATCCTTATGATCTACCTTACATTATAACTCGTGGGACAAGCATGTGGCTCCAATTCATCTACATTAGAACATGCCCAATAAGGTGCCTGATTTTCGGTTTTACATTTCCTGTCACTTATCCAGTGTCGTTTTTGGATAGTTCCATTTGCTGTTTTTATCCTCTCATTTAAAACTTTGCGCTACTTTTCGTTCTTTTACTTTTGTTACGGTGTGACCAAACAACCAGATAGATGTGAAATAAAAGTTGCCTGTCAACTGCATTTGGGGCAGGGTTTTTTAAACGTTTCGCATGAATTACTCCACTCCTATTCCAACGAATTACCTTTGCTTGCATTTGACAAGTGAATGGTGGTGCTGCTTGATTGAATTCCATAAGGGATTCGTTTCCGTTTTTTTCTTGGTAACTACTCATAAGTTGCATTATTTTGTAACGTTCTCCGCATTTCACTGCTGTGTGGAAACCGCACCTTTGGGTCCCGAGTGTGTAACGTTTCTTGGTGCAAATCTGTATATCCGCGTCCATTTCACGCACTGGGGTAAATAAGTCCGTTTTCTCTCCAACCAGGATTTCGAATTAGAGATTCCTTAAAGTCTTAAGCGTATAATTTACCGTCTTTATAACGCGGTTTCTTTCAACCTCAACTGCCAAAGGTCTGATCAACTGACCAGCCTTAGTGGAATATGTTTTCACTGTGTTTGCCCGAGTACTACGGCCCGTGGGCCAAATTCGGCCGGCAAATTCACCATGTGAGATTTGCTCCTTTTGGGTATTAGAGTTTGAGTCGTTTGTTCTGCCCTTAACAAGATCCAGTGGATCGGATTAGGCTGCGGAATTGTGCAGTTTTGTAAACCCTACCACTAATGTTGTCCTTTATCTGCCTGGTTAACACAGAAAGAGGACATGGATTGCAGTATGTTAACATTCTGATTTACTCGAATCGACCGCAACAGTAAAACAACCAGCGTTGCAGGCGCCGGTATAAACAAATGACAAAAGAAGACAACCAATAATCTAACTCCATCGACTAAAGTAAAAGCTGGACCCACGGTGATGAGAGGCACGTCCGACACCAAAGGTGCTGGTACTCAATGAGGCATCTTTCGACGGAGATTCAGGGAATAAAACTTGACAATACAGATACGATAAAAATTTAGGACAGCATTACTTCTGCCTATTATTACGGGCCACCTTTTGTTCTCTGTCCGCAACTAGGCAAATGCAGTTGTAAAGCAGTGGATACACCTATTTTATGTGCTATCTCCCGGTTCATTTGCACACTTTAAATGGCGGAGAAAAGGAACGATGATTCCACAAATGACGTGGTTCATCGCACGCAATACTGACCTTTGAGACTCGTGTGCAGAACTCTTCTGTAAACTATCATCAAAACCAGTGCAATCTGATATATATTCACTGGATCTCCTGACATTTAATGTGTCTTCTTGAATTAAAAAATGGGGCATCAAAACGTTTTATTCTTGCTTCATGATTGGAAACATTGTGATGCACGCGCCGAATACTGAGTTCAGCATTTTCAAAGGTGCTTGCGCCTTCTCCTCCCTTACTAGTATAAGACTGGTGTCCAGTACTTTGTCCACCGCTGCAAGATTTTCAAAACTAATGACCAGGATTTGTAGAGCACCCATCCGATTGGTCATTTTGATGGTTAATAGTAAACAAAAACTGAGAATGCAAAGCTTCTTCCGTCAAACAGTGTTTTTATCAAAGCACGCATCTGGCAGTCTAAAAAACCATGATATTTGCCAAAATATGTGACATGAATTGCTGCGTACGGTAGCAGGATTTAAAGAAATCTTGAAATGAAGGCAAACCAGGACTGTGAGTCGTTCATACAGAGATGATAGTTTTAGCTTTTGCTGTATAAACAAATCCATCCTGATCGCAGTCCTGCTTGCTGTTATCGGGTCATATCTTCTAATACAGTTAACGTGACAACGAGTAAGCAACGGCGTTGTCACCAATGGATAAATCTGGTACCTTTTGAGTTGCATAGTAACCTTTGTTAGCCGGGACCGTTTATTCCTCTCAAGTAAAAACGAACAGGTAAGGTATGTACTGACGGAGCGCCTACCTATGATTTCTAACGGAGGGTGGGGTGTTGTTTCAATAGGCTGCGATTAACATGAACTCTTGAGTTTACTTCGCTCGTGACATCCACGCGAATTCTCGTGCATTACCAATCAAACGGAGTCATCATCACCATCGACAACAGCAGAGTTCGAATACCACAAATTCGTCACTGACTTCACTTAACAACCATATCTTCCAGCGTCTCCAACCGTGCACCTAGGAGATTGTGCGGACCCCATTCTAGAAGGCACCAACAGTACTTAGACTTTTTGTGATCCCCTTTATACACTTCTGTCCGGTCCAGGTTTTGCCACCATCCTATTGCATTACAATGAATTGGGCTTGAAGAACAGCACTCTGTTCAGAAAATGCTGAATAAGCATGCAAAACACATGGCCTGACCATTTTACCTTTCGGTGCTGAACACTCTGTTCGAGTGCAGTCCTCGTTGCACGAATGAACACTCGCTTTCCAACTGCCTCGTTGCGAATTCGCCGGCACCAGGTTATACGAGCAATGGCTTTGAAACAACACTTGTATAAGGCCTGAAAACGTAGCATTTCTGCTGCTCGCAGAAGCCATGTCTCACAGTCGTACAAGTAAACCCCACTGTGTAGCCTGATACACACGTCCGTTGAGATTTGGGATAAAGCCGCTTTGCCACTCTGAGTGTCTCAAATTAGCAAACGCGCCGCGAGCCTTGAAGATTCGTACACTTTCATAATCTGTTACACTACAAGCGGAACTAATACGACTTCTAAGTGAAACACTCCACACCTTCAAGCATCTCTCCTTGGGATGTAAGTAGCTCATTTTATATCCAGGAGCATGACTGTACGCTTTGTGCTCATGCATCTAAAACAACTGCTCCTTTTTCTTTTCTTCAAAGACGAAGACTATGTCGTCGCCAGATCTACAAGAATTTCGAAAGCTTTGAAGACCCACTAACGCTTGTCTCATCATCTCGTCGCTCACACTACTGAATAGGAATGGAAAGAGTGGGCGTCCCTGTCGGATATCACTTCGTGTACAAAAGCTTTTGAAGAGCTCTTCGTGTAACCTCACACTCCCAACTAAACAGACCAAGCGAAATCTACCTCCTGCAAC
>SJOL01004217.1:13667-29847 GCA_004794785.1 Opisthorchis felineus | reverse complement strand
AGTTGTACATGTTTGAGGACGCTTGTTTCAATACTTGATATTATTTTCTTTAAGATTGAGAAGCTCTAAAGTAATCCAGGACAACTCAACTTTTCACTTAGTTTGAAAACCCTGGTTGTCTTAACGGGGATTGCAGTCCACTATTTTGTTAGATTTCGGTTGTGCGCACATATCAATTTCGCAAAAATGAAGACAGTTGAAAATTCAGGGCAAACTATAAAACGGTAAACCGCACACTATCTGCGCACCCCCTTCCGTCAAAGATGCTGGTTGCCCTACTGTTAGTGGTTAAATTTTACTGTCCTAAGAAGGTCTTTTAAAGGCATTCCAATTGATGTCCTCTGTTTTTTTAAGGCTGCCTCATATCTGCTTATTACAATGGAGTATAGTGGATGGCTCAAGCTTTCGTTCCTAAGCGCTTTTAACTTGTTCTCAGAAAACTTGGAGACCTTTGCTGCAAAATATTTCGGCAGTTTACGAGAGCACTAACCTCGGAAACCTATCCGTATATATGGTATGAAAGAAACTTGATACACCGTTTTATTTGAAACTTTAGAAAAAAATACCAGGATGGCTGGTTAACATTATTTTTTTACTTCGGTTATTTCAGTAAGTTGGTAGATTTTACCGGACCAATTATGAACCTATGTAATAATACCGAAAATTGAAGCCCATGAGTAGATAAGTATGTTTGGGGTGCGTAGTAATGATGCTGTACTGTGCTTTTCATATTTCCTTATTTCACAGTACGCTGTCTGGAAAACTATTTTGTTCTCAAAATATCGCAGCTCCGTAGGAAACGAAAATTTTGTTGTTTCAGACGCAACACTTCTTACGTCGTTATTGCCATCTGATAGCGAACATTGAGTTCATCATGGGGAGAAAAAACGCCTTCAATTATGGTGCATCGTTTAAACCCCTGCTCTCTTATTCTTTCGCAATGACACGCAACGCTTATTTGTGCCTATCCTAAAGGTTTCATCAGGCTTAAGTAATCTGACCACTGTCACACTGCTTCATTACTTCAGCTCGCCTACTGAACAAAGCTTCCCTACATTGACTGAGAAGAGTAAAGGTCAGTTATAAGGAATTCCAGATCTCTTTTCACTGGTGCCCCAGGCAAGAATACCCTTCAATACAGACGCAAGAAAAAGGACACAGATCCGTTCAATCGCCCTATTTCTCGTGGTTCTGTCGGTGGGATGAGGAATAAATGTAACTAGCACGAGGGGCCCGGAAAGTGAACTGCAAATTAATACTGAGTAAAAACGATGCAAACATGTTTTTTTATAAGCAAAGTTTACGTAAAAGACTCGCATTGTGATTTTTTTAACGGCTGCCAATTAATATGGTTCATAGTATGATGCAAAGCTTGCAGATGTATCCTCAGAAAAACAAGCAAATTTGTGTACACTGATGTCAGTCAAGATCCAATTTAATAGTTTACTTGTTTAACAATTTTAATGAAAAGCTGTCAACTCACTTAAGTAAAAGCAACCAAGTCATCCTTGAATTTCTAATGGCACATTTCTCTCGAAAATGACGTTCATGAGGATGATGGTCGTTTTTTAAACGCTTTTCTAGGATTCACATAAATTACGGTCTAGACCATATTGGATTGAGCTCCTCGAGTTTCACGTATTACAGCTTTCATAGGAGGTGGTTTTTCATAGGTGGTCAACACACTGTTATAATGTTCTCGTAATTTATTCTTGCAATCGTCAAACTAATTTGACGAACCAAGTGTCCGAATAAATCAATCCGCATTTCTCAAGAGAATATGCAGTTATATTGCATTGTGAACGGTATTTAGACTAAAGGATCCCGCAAACACATAATAAACCCGATAGCTACAAGTGTATACATTTGAGATACTCACTGCAACCAACGATACAAATATACCTCACATTCCAATAATAATAAAAATCGGATTCCTTAGTAAAACGATTGCTTTGGCTGATTCTAGATGAATACATCAATGCTTCTTCATAGAAGATGCACTAAAACAAGGAGTCATCTGTTGCGATGACTTCATCCCGATGAAAAATGAAATTCAATCAATGAAGGTTGGCAGTGCTGTTATTTAAAGATTCTGAGTTAACATGAATTGTCTACAGCTAAAATGCCTTTAACGTTGGAATTCTTTCGATATATTATCCTGGCTGGTTTAAGGAGTATTGAATCCTGGACCTTCTCGTAAAAAAACATTCTCTAATTGTGGGTAAAAAACAGTAGCTGGGCCTCAAGGCAAATTTTCCCCAGGTTTTGCAACCAGGCACATGTGACCCATTGTCATAAATGGCACCCGACGAGATCTACCCGCGTAGGGGAGACCGATCCGTGGCTTGCTTGGAGAAGCATAGACTGCAAGGTTCAAAGTGGAGAAGACGTAATCTGTGTAAGTATGTATACACTCGTGGTAACACAGCGAAGCCATTATCTAAATAGGTTTGGTTATTTCAGTTTGGGTCATCTATGTCTTATGACCACATAGATTCTAATAAAAACATTTAGCAGCGGACAGCAACCATATTCCTTATCACCCTACATGATATAACAGTGTGAGTAACGAAATATGTGCTGTGTCGCACATTCGCAAAGCTTAACTGCAAGAAACATAGATCATATTCAGTGCTTTATTCCTCGTGCTGCTTGAGTGACTCACTCCTTTTAGTACTGGTTGAATCATTCTTACGTTAATCTGTCGTGTCCCATACTTTCGGCCCTTGTCTAACTAATTCTACTCTCTGACGCTCAGCTAGGCTGTTGCTCCACTGATAGGTGTTGTCCACCACTTCCATCTAAAACTAGAAGGAAAAGGAAAAAAACTGAAATGATTGGAAGATGGCTACGCTAATTGTCACCACTTTACTTACTTGCTTGTTTAAAGCTTCTTTTCGGTGCGCAAGCAATTTTCACGACCTCACAGTGTTCATCATTCAATTAAGCGCTGAACTATTATTTCAATTAAAAACCTGTAGGGGCTTTTCATTTTTAAGTAACAATGGATAGAACATGCCTAAAAGATTATATACCTTGCAGTTTAAGTGCTAACGCTTATAAGGACGTAAAATTTGACATGCAATGGGCAACACCACGAATATTTTTCACTTTAAGTTTTTCGCACTTTCAGTCGCCAATAATTTCTCACAAACTTTGAACACTCCTGTATCAGTTAAGTTGCACTTCTTAAGTTTTTTCACCTTGTCCTGTCTTTGGTGAATAGCCAAGAAGCACTTTACAGCCGTTTCATCCCTACCGGGAATCATCGTCAGTGCTAATCTCACGAAACTCAGGAGAGTTCCTAGCTCGCAACCCACAGTCTAGTGGGCTGAAAACCTAACCATTCGGCACGATTGGCTTATTATCAGTGCGATCATCTTGAACTTAGCCAGGATATAGAACCACTATGCCCTCAGCTGCGGAGTTCACATCATGTGGTCACCTTTGACTGGCTTCACGATTGGCGACTTCTCAGATGAAAGTTCACTCATCTAGCAAATTTTGTTCTTCCTCTCATCTACTTATAGGTTGTTGACAATTGTTCGGAGTCACCGAAAATTGCACAGATGTGGTAGCTGAATGCATCCATCCGATAAAATACCACGGGTGATCAAGAAATAACAGCTTCGACCTGACTGGAAGCTTTCCATACATGGATTTTCAACTTAACATAAAACTAATTTGCTTATTCCGCTTGTTAACAGAAGCAAGAAAAGTGACTCAGTCACATAAATATCTAACCGTGAATCTAAAAATTCTGTGAAAACATTTAGGGAATCCAACTTGTTAAGCATGTTTGACATTTTCTGAATGCGTGACAGACGATTTACCACTAGCTGCTTATAAAAACTCTACCTGGGCATTAACGACGCTAAGTTGCTGACAGTGTACCATCATTGGTTCCCTCGAAAGGATTAGAGGCCAGACTATGTAACCAGTGAGAACTGCAGAAGGTTTCCACATCTGGTGGTTGACTGAGCATTCAGAAGTAACTTCATAAATGGAATGTGAGCTTTTCTGCTTTGTGCGCATACTCTCCAAAGGAGTTGAAGTTTCCAGAAACTTTGCAGTAAGGTCCCGAGAAACTTAGTAGATTCTTTAACTCTACTGAGGCTGCACGCTATCCACTTGCATATGCGAGTGAATTTCTCTGACTCCATTACATCTGGCTGTTCAAGCAAAAACTACGCAAATATGAAGTGCAAATAACAGGCTTGCCTTTGGCAACACTCTGGTGCCATCCACATTTAGAGCTAACCTGCGTACACAGCGTTTCTTCAGTAGATTCCAAACTCTCATAAGGACGTTTGTATACCTCAAATTTTGAATAAAATGGACTACAGAGCACTGTAGTATACCTTTTTCAGCCCCTTCGTGGTGTTTCTTTAATCACTTTGAAGGAAGTTTACTATGTCAGGACATCGCGTAAATATAATATTTGCCATGTATGTGAGAGTATAAATACACCAGTCAGAAGGCAAGATGGCTGAATCTAATAAAGCTGTACATATCTCTTATTCATTCGAGTGTAAACGTCCTTAAAATTCATTGTACACGGCAACAGGAGTGTGCAGATCTGAATCTTATTTCAATCACCGTGTTGTGACTCCAGACTTTCCATACTACATGACACAAGATGATTGATTGCTTTATTAGAATTCAAGGTAAACTGAGCCCCAAACTCCTCATCGGAACTTTTGGAATTAACGGATCTACACAGATGAAAACAGGTAAAACCAGTTGAAGTATTTTTGGTAAAACGGAGGTTTACAAAGCGTGTCTTATTGAAAGAGAACATTTTTTATGCTATCTTCGTTTGGTCAACCGATTGCCGGTCAGGTCATGCTGCATGATTTGACTGATTTGGGAAACTTGGAGCTGAATTTAACCAACTGTTTGCACTGAACTAAGCCCCTTTTGTGCAACCATTAGATCATTAATTTAATTAGTCAGAGTTTGTAAATGACCGTGAACTGTTAAATAAGATCGATGTGACGCCAAGCACCGAGCGGCGGGTGGCAGTGATATCTGAGGTTGAGATCTCTTATGTTTGGTCCATATGACTGCTTACGTCTCCAAGTAATAGGTTGAAGCAAGGATTGGTGCATTTTGCTGATACAATACAGCGCAGACTGACTGATACAGGCATACAAATGACAAGCTGGCTGATCTCTTGCTGTGCCATCTTTGTCAACTTAAACGAAGTCTACTGGGTAAAAACACACTGGGTGAGCACTCAATATTCATCGCAGTTTATTAAATACAAACCAAGATGCCATCATCAGTTTGTCAGTGCTACCAAGTTGTTCGAATAACTTATGTCCATAGTCTTTCATTATGAATTCCTGTAAATCCACATGTTTTCTACAACAACAGAGGTGAAAATACATCTAAGCACACTAAACCATTTTAAGAATACTTGATATATTCTTGGATAGATATCTACTTAGCTTTCCTTACGAAGAAAGTGTGCCTGGGTCAGCTTGAGGGAAACTTCTAAAAAATATTGTGTTCTGCTGTTAAATGTGAGAAATTTGCACATCAGTCAGTTTTCGGCTTGAATAACTTAATATGCTGCCATACTATTTGATTTTTGTATCAGTAAAAATGACTGAGATTGTTCATTTGGATAATCTAAACAGAGTAGTTTTACTTTCTGAAGTGTAGCCCCTCAAAGCTCTGGTGAAGTGAAATCGCAGTATTCGAACAGAGTTGGCGCTTCTTCTGAATGTAGACAAGTGAGATTTTACAATCACGGTATAACTAGAAGTATCAAGCCCTCGGTTATTAATCCAAGACCAAATTTCCCCAATTTCAAGACTTTTAAGAGTGGCCTTAGAGTTTTGTTTTTTAAACGTAAAAATCATCCTAGTGGTTGCGATGGACGGGTATTTCGATCTGAATGCACAAGTCGGATGAATGGAAAGTGTTCTAAGAATCAACTTAGCCCACAACACACCCAACAGGCTCAAGAGAATTGTTTGTAAATGACTGGTGGACTTATAAGTAGTTATTCACCTCCTCACTTGTGTAGGCTTTTGCGAACAGGGCGGTAACCAAAAATTATGACTGTATACGACTGTATTAGTTTGCGTACATGGAGGTATAAGTTTTAAAACGCACCTGACTTGTTAGAAGATTGAATAACTCCTTATAAAGGTAGAATTTTTAACTTCGATAAATGAAGAATTAAATTATTTAGCCGTACTCTTCACACAGCAAGGATACCGCGGGCTGTTAAGCACAACATTAGGAACAGTGGAAAATTCTACTTGCTTCTTTGCACCTAAAGCACTATCGATATTCTAGCTGCATATGTATTGCTTTTCATGTAGTCTATACCTGGGTAAGACGTGCACCTATGCAAGGATACTTTTGGCAAGCTAGGTAAGCACAGTTGGCATATTAGCCACCGTTACGTTGTATGCTTAGTGTATCATACCGTGTCCTTACTATCCCCACGCTTAATGTCAGCCAGTTGGTTACTAATGGTCCAGTAAACCGTAGCATTTATCATCTTGCCCACACGCTTGCGTTACACTAGCCACAAGTTTGTCCACCAGGTGAACCCTTTTGACAAATGGCCAGTTTCCCAACATTACACGGATATACAATGCAAAATTAATGAAACCTTAGATGACCATTTGATGAGCTACAGACAGGCTGATATCTTATCGGAAATGTACGCTTGGAAACCGTTGAGTGATTAAATATGTTCCTACTACTATAGGGCTCAAAACGAAGCTGGCGAGAAAAGCGGGGTAAATAGAGAAGAAGGAAAGACTTCCGAGGATGTTTTCTCATCTAGGCTTATTTTTGGTACTCTTTCAGAAGAAGTCCAGCTGACGAATTTACATAAAATATGCGCTGATTCGCTGATAACGCCTTATCGAGCACAAGACTCTCTATAAACGATATCCTTGTAAAACTTTTCGTGGTGTCCTAAGGCTGCCACTAGCCTTGATTTATTATCAGGGGATATTTTTTACTCAAAAAAACATAGAAGCAAGAAAGCACGACTTACTTACCGTTCCAACACTGCCTTATAATCTAAGGTTAACACGAGCATGTTGCCTGCGACACAAAACAAAATTGTTTCCAGGCTTTGATTTATCCCACAGAATGCATTGTGCCTTCCATAAGGCTGCCACGATTTCTGCCATATATGCCTTAAGAAAGCCTCTTTTACTTTTTCCAAGTCCATGAGGCACACATACCTCTGTTTTCTGCTACACGTATCTCTAGAGAACATCAACCTTTTGAAATTGACTTCATTGCCTAAGGATCGATATTTCTAGGGAAGTCATTGCGATGTAATCAAGTGTACTATTTTTCAAGCTAAATTTCAACAGTTGTATAATTCTCTCCCGATAACTCATGTTTTTCATCTTAAACACTTGATGAGTACACTGGATACGTTTTTTTTACCAAAACGCGGATTTGTTATTTAAACCGATACAAATGTGCTCTGAACCATGCGAGCCGACTATTAGACTGACAAAACTGGAAGTATAAAGGAGTCTAAACGGCCGCATAATCACCGCCATAGAGCGATTGTGTTTGTGTAGCATGAACAAAAAAGGCCACAGTCAGACAGACTGCTGTGGCATCCTCACGCTGCAGCCCCGCTGATTTTTCTACAGGACATTAATTGCAGTGACGAGCACTCCGTCACCTCCTGTCAGGGTTACTCAGGTAAATTTGTATTCTTTTGTACTTGACTCGTGTTTTCAAAGGTACGCAATGGATCACCAGTAAGCTCTGCTAATAGTGTGTTTCTCCAAGCTGATTATTTATTCCAACATGTGATTGAATTTTGAAGTTGAAGGCCTCATTTTCGCGATAGATTTCCCAAATGGCATGAAGCTTCTTCTTCATAACGTTGCCACATTTGTCTTTTTTTCAACTTTTTACAATGGTTTCCTCTTGTGACACTTGTTATAATTGAGCAGCATCATTTCTCAATGATGTGTTCATATTTGTGACGATGCACGTACCAAGCACAATCATGCAGAAGGGAGCGCGGTGGTTTTTTGGGTAAGAAAACATAAGTACAGATCTTGTAAAGTAGTTCGGCTTCCAGAATGTCATTTCACAGTTCTCCCCCATTGTATAAAAAAGCAGAGATTCACGACCGTTGAATTTCACATACTCCTTCATTTTAAGAATGAACCAAACCGAACGGCACTTCTAGGTGGTGTTTTATAAATGACCCTTTTTATGAAGAACGTTTGCCTTCGTATTCTGTTTGTAATTCTGTTCTGTTTTCTATTTGCAACCAAAAATTAAATCACAGAATCTCTGCCAGCTGTTCGTCGTATAATTCCGGCATTTTCAGTTAAGAAACACCTTTAGGAAATAGAACTCTCCCGCTTTGTCCACAAACACTGAATACCATATTCTGGGTGGTGAACTCCAAAAGGCTTATTCTTCTTTGTGCACATGGCCAAATCTAACTTCTAAGTTCATTGAAGCACAGGATTAGATGCATAACATGGAGTAGTTTGCTGCAAATTTGTTACGAAACGGCCATAATCTAGAACCTAGCAGTCGGTGAAAAAATTCAGGGTTTTTTGGGTTTCTTCACGTGACCGAAAGTGAAGCTGTGAACTGTAGCGCAAAATAGTGTCTGCTTTAACTTCAGTACCATAACCAATTTATTCTGTACAACTGCAATATTTTTCTGTTTTGTTAATTATGGTTCATTCTTGTGACGAGTAATTTGCTACGGTTAGTAACTTGGTGTACATGCAAGTCTACTACACAACTAGTACTGGGTTCTGTTGACTCAAAATCAGGCTTTGTTGGTCTCTGGAAGTATATGGGAATCAGTAAGGTGAAAATGTGGTAACGTCAAGTAAGATTAATAAGATGTTAGGATATGATTTGTGAGCCCGTTTGTGGCGTTTAAATGTATGGCTAATTTATTAGAAAGCATTTAGCAATTCACCGTGACTGAACTTCTGCTAAGTGGCAGCGTTCCAAAAGTTCGCGACGTCAGTCGCCGTAGCACCGCGCACCCCCTTCGTCACCAGCTCATATTAAAGGAAAAACACCGAAATGTTAGTTCGGGATAGCTCGGCGTTTAAAGCGCAAAAATGCTGGTGGAAGGTCCGACGTTTGAACTCAACTCCTGCTGTTTGAGCTCTCCCGTATAGGTTGAAGCAATCTGCCAATTCCTCACCACTTGTCCGTTCTCCGAATGGTGCTATAGGTGAATATCCTTTTTTATGCTAGGATATTTTACAGACCCTAAAACGTTGCTTGCAAAAATATTTTGGTTAAAATGGCTTTACAAAAATCGAAGATCTGTAAACAGATGACCTGGAATACAATAATTATTGGATTCCCCCAATTAAAGCTCAAAAGTTACGTTATCCTTCCTCACATTAGAAGCCTCCAGGGACGATATACCTTCACCAAACGGCTAAATGTTTCCTTTGTTATTTCAAGGGAGTTTCCTCTTCCTTACTGACAGTGGTCTCGGTTTACTCTCTTGCAAGACCAAATCAGAATAACAAATCTAACGAAAATAAATGTTGGAAGAAAATGCGTTTGTTAAAAAAGAACCCAAACTATACTAATATATCGTGTGTTGGATCATTTCAGATCGCACTTTTTAGTCCATTCACCCCTATCGTGCACCAAAATATGCTGCTACGCCTAAACTAGACCGGGTTTTCAGACAACCTCATCAAAGATGAGGTGATATTTCGAAACATTACAGTATTCTCAGTTCGCATTCAGACTGGAATCTACCATGATCCAGTTAGTAATTCTAGTGCTGGGCTAAGTCGGGTGCGTTATCCAAATTCACCTACCTTCTGTTACAGGACCACTAAATAACCTACGTTCTCAGCTAGGTAGAAAATGCTATGAATTTGGGTTTATCAATTGCGAAACCGTTAATTTTATCCATTTCTATCTGATTCTCCTCTGTACCAAAGAAAACGTGTGCGTTTAAGCATTCTGCAATTCGGTTCAGACTCCATTAAATTTCCTGTGAACTGTGACGGCCCAATTGTAACAGCTAAGCAGTTCAGAGGGACAGCATATTGCTCGTTTTTTGAAAGGATTTTGGGGGCAAAAGAACGCAATTGTTGATGGAAATCGCTATTGAATGCATCCGTAGTATCTTCAAAAGCAAGAGATCACTAGAGATAAACCCAGTAAATTCTTTACATATAGTAACTTTGCTTTGCAACTTGGAGGGACCAAAATTCTTTTTTCGTACAAAACTATCCAATCTAGCTCTTATTGATAGTTGGTCAAGGCCTTTTCAATGATCCATCACAACACAGATTTGCTGTGATAACTTGGGCTTTCGTTCAAAATAAGGGCCCTTATCATTTATCAATTTCATTCCTTCCAAACTTTTTGGAAGCTGTTGACGTGTCCTGAAAGCCAGCTTTCAAAGTCTTTCTGCAAATGAAAGTACGTTTACTTGTGCCCTTTTTCCGCTCCAAAGTGTAGAAGAAACTGCCAAATCTGTCCCAAACCATCAGCTTGCCATATGTGAGAAACAACTGACCTGACCCTCAAGTTGACACAATGTATCCAATAACATGCCAAAATCCACCAAACCAATCAAGTCTTTTAGTACGTTTCATTGACAACAAGCCTATGAGTGATTTTCTTCTGTAGTGGCGAGACCAGCATAATGTTTACTATCAAGATGAAAAGCAATGCTACATTCCATTCACTCTGTATCAGACAGCAACAGTGTCGTAGAGCAACGTGTTGTTCAACATAGGTGTATTGATTCGCTTCACGTTCGCACCCCTGGTCATTTTGATGGAACTGAAAATATTCGGACCTCAGACCAACAAGCGATTGACTATGACGAGTATTCTCCTCGAGCCCGTTTGACAACTGCCCCCGTTCCATCGAAATCACAGTTACCAGGGAGCGAATATTTGGAATGTGTCTGCTCTTCTACACAGCAAATCGGATGGAGCATCGCGGAATCAGATATTTCGCAAATGAGTGTAACAAATGACTTAAACTTGAACGAAAATGTCGCCGCTATGAATCGGGAACAGCAGGCTGATGAATCGGAATCAACTCACACAAGCCAACCCTCACCCACACTAATCGAAATACAACAGCGGCTGAATCAAAGGTCCGGGTTTAGCGTATTTTGCCTGCTTAAACCGTACAGCAAAGTTTTGCGTGTCTGGCTTTCACTGGTGTCCCTCGCAGTCTTGTACAATCTGTGGTTACCAATAGCTCGACAATCATTCTACCAAATACAAACAAGGTATTTCCTATTTTGGCTGGTACTAGACGCAGTAGCGGACTTTATATATTTACTGGACATATTTGTGCAAATGGGAACGACCTATTTGGAATTTGGAATTCCAGTGCTCAGGCGACGTAAAATCGTTAAACACTACATGAAAACCTTTGGGTTTCGCTTAGACCTTCTATCGTTGCTTCCGTTGGATCTAATACAAATCAAAGTTGGAACACAGCCTATGCTTCGCTTTCCACGGTTTATCAAGCTCTATCGTTTCCTGGAGTGGAAAATGTCAATTGGACACTTGTGTAGAATTCCAAGCATATGGCGCTTGCTTCATTTTTTTCATTTGTTGTTCCTGGGTTGTCATTGGTGTGCTTGCCTCTACTTTGACATATCCGCTTTCGAGCAGTTTAAAAGTACGTGGGGATTCGTTCCCCAAGACGGTTCGAACACCACGCTTTTTCGTGTTTATTTGGTGTCCTTCTACTGGGCCATCTTAGCGCTCACCACAATTGGAATTGATGAACCACCAACTACTAGTCTCGAGTAAGTCAACAAAAGGATTTTCTCTCAATTCTTTCAAACTTGCAATTTACCCTGTAGAAAAAGCATTATGGAAGAATGGCTAAAAAACTCAAGTTTAAGCAGAAACGACTTATTGGCCTTTCCGTTTAGAATGAACCAGTCGTACTTCTATGTTAATAAGGCGACCAGTGTGTTTCCACACCTCTGCTCTTTCTTTCTCCGAATCTTCTAATTTGAAACAACCCTAGCCTACCACATATGCACGAAACTCCGTGGTAGAAAAATCGCGCAGCATGCAATAAGAGTGCGGAAGTCTATAGGGCAAAATTATATCCAGTATAGAAAATAAACCACTCTATATTTATAAACGGCAATTCGGCATGGTTTCCAGCAACTTACCAAAACATTTTCTAAAGAGTCTTGCCGCTTCTGCACGAGTTCTACCTTTTGATACTTGCTCGCATGAGAAGCGCAACAAACACAAAGTGAGTTAACAGTATCAGTCTTCGTGAAACTCAGTGCTGCAAAGACGTGTTTGTTCAGTTTATCTGTAGGCCCTCATGCATTCAATACCTGGTCCAGGTTTTAGGCTTCTTGGCTGCAACAGAACTGGCGTATATATATCATAAAGTTTTGCCGTGATTGTGGCGCACGCAACATATCAGATTGGTTCACTGTTATTCCTCGGGATTTTTCGCCCGTCATAATATAAAAAGAAGGGAAATGAAGCTAGATCGAGGTAGATGCATCAGTTGTCACAGAACAGGCTTACAAAATTTTTTCACATGATTGATTTAAAATGATGTTAAATAAAATTTAGAAAACTTTTCCGTTCTATTTCCGAATTTGTCCTTCTAGAAACTAATAAAAAAACAGGACAATATTCGTACAAAAAAGCCCCTTGAGAGATCCGTTCTATTTTAATCCCCAAACTGGACAGCACCTCGATATTATCAGCTTATTTATCTCCCCATGTTTCGGCTATCTTTTGCTTGGACAAAATCGGCTTCTTGGACCTCTCGAACTGTAGCTATCCAAGAGCTGTGATTGAAGAACGTTTTGCACAACGCTTGAACCTCCTATCTGAGAAGTAGTCAGTCGAAATAACTAGCCAACACATTACTAGTTGACAAAAAATCTGTAACTAAAGGACGAATTACACTGTATCCTGCCTAACTGTGAGTGAATTACATTTGTGATCAGCCTGTCTGAAGACTCATGAGATGTGCTTGGTAATCCCTAAAAAAGATGAAACAATTGCGTAGTGCTTCGATATGAGTCGAATCCACCCACAGGACGACGAAGTCCTAACTTCCATGTTTTATCCACCTCGGTGACATTCGTATTGTTTTTTAAGGAATTAAGAATTTACTGAAAGCTGAAAAACGTCTACAACCCTCATCTGTTTGACTCCGGCATACTGTCTCATGAGATCAATTTGTTACGCGGAATTTTTGTTTTCATTCAAACCAAAATCGCTCGGAAAACACGCGCTGTTAGCGAATCATTTTCAGTGTCAATACAAAACCGGGGAAGCTCGACTTTAATACCACCCTAACTAATGAATTGCAATCTGGCAGTGGATAGATTTTAAGCAGGCGGTAACAGGAGTAATGAACAATGGCTGGCGCAAATGGAACAAACAGTAGAGTAAACCAATTTGACCAGATGTTACGGGCGGTGTTGAAAATACTCTGGTCGATGAGGAGAACGGAACATACAGCGGAGTTGGGTTGTTTCTATCTAGGGGGGGGGATATCCCCATCTGTATCCGAAAAAGTTCTTAGGGAATTAAAATCCACCCGTATGAAAGATGGTCTTCACATAGTGTTCACTCGGTTAACTGGGGGACGATGCTTATCAGTTACTGGCTTCACAGCATACATCAGATAGCAATGCTTATATAAGGCCTCAGTTGGGTAATATACTCTAAGTCACCCTGAAGCACATGGGCAGAGATACACGGCTATAATCACTCAAAGCAGTGCATTTTTGCTGTATTGCATGAAATACGTGTAAAAGGTAAACAGCCTTGAGAGACTGCGTGACCGGCTACTACACCGGATGCACAAAGATGCAAATACCCATGACTCCAAAAGTGGTTTGGGGCAAAAATCCAAGTGGTATCATCATCCACGTTATGATTCAGATACCCGCCGGAAGTGCACATGGAGATTTTTTGGTGTTGAATGAGATTCGAATGGCTCATAAGTTCTGTAGCTGAATGGCCGGTGAGTAGAATAGTATTATGTTTTATGTCGCCCAACTTTCAGTTTTTAGTATCTTGCCGCAGATTTCCAAGCAGTGGTATTGTAAATTTGAGGTTTATTTTTCAAGAGACACACGTCCTCTTAAGACAGATCATCCAATTTACCCATTTAGTTCGTAGTTACACTGCGAAATCTGAAGCCTTTGACATGCAGTAAATACTCATTCTGCTTAAATTTCCAAGTGGATAACAGTCATTCCACCAAAGTCACGCCCGGTTGGTAGGAAGTGTCACAAAGCATTTTACAGAACAGCCTTTTGGACTGATATTAGGAAAACAAAGCAGAATGTCAGGGTCTACCATAACCCGTTCTTCAGTTGACGGTTGCCAATGGTGCCATATAAATAGTATAAACACTTCCACAAACGAGCCGGACACCACAGGCAATTTGTGCCGCCTGAACTAACCCAGTTCACAATTCCCTGTTGTGGGAGTAAATATTTACTAAAATGTGCTATTCAAGTGTGTGAAAAAATGCCACAGTAAGTAGCCAGTGGTTCACAAAACGTATAGACCGGTATTCCTTTGCAGACTATTGCCAGAAAAGAGTTTGCGATGTTTTTCGCCCAAACCTTCTCCAAGTTCCTTACCTAGAAGTTCACAAACTATTCGAGTGGTTCACAAAACGTATGGACCGGCATTCCTTTGCAGACTATTGCCAGAAAAGTTTGCGATGTTTTTCGCCCAAACGTTCTCCAAGTTCCTTACCTAGAAGTTCACAAACTATTCGAGGGATTGTCTTCATGATCTCTCAAATGTACGCATTGGTAAAAATTGGCTATCACGTGATTTTATCAGTCAACAGTCTGGCAAAACATCTGTTGAATGATTTGGGTAGTCACGTGTTTACATATTCAGACGTGTCGCAGTAATAAAGTAATCAAACATGGTAAACACAGAGTTGCCGGCGACCAGATGACAACGATGGCGAAAAGAAGTGGCTCACAAGCATTCTAAATAAACAGTACTGAAGAAAGTCGATAATTTTCTCGAAGGAACCACTAAATGTGTTTTGAGTAAGCAAGAGCAGCAACCTCATGGAATTACGAACTACGGGTGCCTCCGTAGGGGTCACGTATGAATGTAGAGTGACGTTCAACATAAACGGTATTCCCTCCGAATCGCCCTTAAGTTTGCAATACTGCATACTGAAGATGCATTTTATTCGCAAAAACCGTAAGACATAAAGATAGGTAAAGGTTCGCAGAAATATGGCAAACCTCGCTTGCTCATTGGGCCCATTTTGCTAGGTAGCACGGCGCTATGTTTCGTCGTCGTATGCATTGAAAGTACTGCGAAATTTTATGCATCTGAGATAGGTTTGCCTAAAGAGTATCACCATCAGCTCGCACGTGTGTCCATTCACGATCACAAATTGCAATTTAGTATATCTGTGGGGAATGGCCGGGGTGAGTGGGACGGAGTTTATAACAGCTTTATTCAGAATGACCGGTGCGCTTCAGTGACGCTACGTCGCTGCTTTTGGCTTACGGGAGGTGAACACTGCTGCTTATTTGCAATAAAAATCTACCAGAAATGAGCTACTTTGTGGTTTTTAGTGCACGTAAGCTTACCCTACATAGAGCGTCAATGTTTATTTACCTTAACACTCAACCATGCTTAGCTTCAGTTATCAGCTTAAACTATCCACCGAACTTCGTCCATTACCTCAAGCTTTAATTTCAGGTTCAATGCCACAGAACGGATATGCTGTAACTCTGAAAATCAGATTTTAGTCTTCTATTGTCTGAGGTGCACAGTTGCTTTTTATTCGTCTGATAAACCAATGACGTAGCCTAACTATATGACTACGATAGCTGGTCCGGTTGCGAGAAAACCACATTGACAACCTTCTGGATGAGGCCTCACAACCAGATATATCAGCAACCAACAGCAGTCTATACTGACCTAATGTTTCCAAGCCAAAGAAAAGGCATTGAGTAAGCGGTAGAGCTATAATAACTTTCCACTCACATGTATTACAGAAATTTGTCCTTGCTTGTGGCTGAACGAGTGATGTTAAAAGGAACCCGTCAAGTAAAAAATTTTTCACCCCTGTAATCGTACTTAACTCAGACATCTTCACTATGGACAGCAAAGTTAGTGGTAAAACCGGTTGAGAATAAACTTTAGTTTGAAAA
>SJOL01004206.1:210857-248512 GCA_004794785.1 Opisthorchis felineus | reverse complement strand
TAACATAGCTCCTTTCACAATTTGCCACGCTTCATCCACATGCTCACTGCCACCACAGCATTGGTTTACTGTGGAGAGTTGTTGGGCTAGCTCATATCGGTACTGTTGAGCTATGGTCGTTCTTCGAAGATAGTGGATTGGCATGCTTCTTTCTAATTTGCGAGGGCCTGGAGGGAAGCGAACTGTCAGGCGTGCACCCACCATGGCGTGATCGGAATCAAGTGGTGTGCCCCAGAAGGAACGGCAGTCTTGAATTGTGGCTCTCCACCGGTGGCTGATGGCCACGTAGTCCAACTGGGTCCACGGTTGATTTGCAGTTGGTGGCCGCCAGGTTACGCGATGCGAACGTTTATGTTGAAAGTTCGTACTTTCCAGAAACAGTTCATGATCAGCACACAACTGAAGGAGATGATCTCCGTTGTCTGTGCGGCGAGCATCGACTCCGAATCGACCACCCAGATGTGATCCCAAAGAGCTCAGACGACCCACTTGGGAATTCATATCGCCCGCAAGTATCCCTAAAGTATCCTTCTCAGCATTAGAACTGCAGTCCGTTGGGACATAAACCGACACTATAACCAGACACTGCTTTTTATGTCGGGAGGCATTGAGCTTGATTGAGCTGGATAACCGAACGGTGCAAAGACGACTATTCACTGGGATCCAATCCAGCAAAGCGCGTTCAGCTCTGGGGCTGAGTGCAACTCTCACACCATATATTCCACGAGTCATCTCTTCTGGGTCACCGGACAAACGGAGGGAGAACTGTGAAAGAGCTGAGTTAGTCGTTGGCGTTTTGAGATGTATAACCACGCTAGGGTCTTGTATGCGGGTTTCGGAGACAGCATACATCAATTTTAAGAAGGTTTAAGGTTTCAGGAAGCATTACCTGTTTGCCAATTTGACATAGACTACGGACGTTAAAAGCTCCCGGTTGACGCTGAGGAAGGGGGTTTGCTTGAGCCACCCCACCTTGAGCCTTTGACTCAGAAGTTTGAGCCCGAAGGCAATGGGAGGATGTAGAGTTTTGTTCGGTGACCATGCCCCTAGCCTCTGACTCAAAAGTCTGACCCGTGAGACAGCGGACAGTAGGGTTTTCTTTGGGGACCCTGTCCATAACCGATGACTAAGAGTCTAACCTGCTCGGCTGCAGGGGGTTGGCCTAATCCGAGGGCGGAGGGCGTAAGGCACTACTCACTCACTCACTCACTCACTCACTCACTCACTCACTCACTCACTCACTCACTCACTCACTCACTCACTCACTCACTCACTCACTCACTCACTCACTCACTCACTCACTCACTCACTCACTCACTCACTCACTCACTCACTCACTCACTCACTCACTCACTCACTCACTCACTCACTCACTCACTCACTCACTCACTCACTCACTCACTCACTCACTCACTCACTCACTCACTCACTCACTCACTCACTCACTCACTCACTCACTCACTCACTCACTCACTCACTCACTCACTCACTCACTCACTCACTCACTCACTCACTCACTCACTCACTCACTCACTCACTCACTCACTCACTCACTCACTCACTCACTCACTCACTCACTCACTCACTCACTCACTCACTCACTCACTCACTCACTCACTCACTCACTCACTCACTCACTCACTCACTCACTCACTCACTCACTCACTCACTCACTCACTCACTCACTCACTCACTCACTCACTCACTCACTCACTCACTCACTCACTCACTCACTCACTCACTCACTCACTCACTCACTCACTCACTCACTCACTCACTCACTCACTCACTCACTCACTCACTCACTCACTCACTCACTCACTCACTCACTCACTCACTCACTCACTCACTCACTCACTCACTCACTCACTCACTCACTCACTCACTCACTCACTCACTCACTCACTCACTCACTCACTCACTCACTCACTCACTCACTCACTCACTCACTCACTCACTCACTCACTCACTCACTCACTCACTCACTCACTCACTCACTCACTCACTCACTCACTCACTCACTCACTCACTCACTCACTCACTCACTCACTCACTCACTCACTCACTCACTCACTCACTCACTCACTCACTCACTCACTCACTCACTCACTCACTCACTCACTCACTCACTCACTCACTCACTCACTCACTCACTCACTCACTCACTCACTCACTCACTCACTCACTCACTCACTCACTCACTCACTCACTCACTCACTCACTCACTCACTCACTCACTCACTCACTCACTCACTCACTCACTCACTCACTCACTCACTCACTCACTCACTCACTCACTCACTCACTCACTCACTCACTCACTCACTCACTCACTCACTCACTCACTCACTCACTCACTCACTCACTCACTCACTCACTCACTCACTCACTCACTCACTCACTCACTCACTCACTCACTCACTCACTCACTCACTCACTCACTCACTCACTCACTCACTCACTCACTCACTCACTCACTCACTCACTCACTCACTCACTCACTCACTCACTCACTCACTCACTCGTGTAGCCCGTGGGATCATTGTAGCAGTCAAGCCCGACCACCACATCAAGGTGGCGGCTTAGGTCGGGATATATGGACTTAGTAGCCAAAAGAGAATGTCACACCGAGAACAGCGAGCTGTTTGGCAGTCAGCTGCTTATTCGTAGCACAATTGCACAATTGAGGGTTCTGATTTGCATGTGTTATAGGTCCTATATCCGTATGAACTGTTTTGCGTACAAACCTAAGGATAGTGCAGCTGGGTGGATGTCGCCCCGGCAACAGCAAGCATTCTAGTCAGTGTAAGCTTCAAGTGGCTTCAAGTGGACTCGGGATACAACCTGAGAGGCTTCGGTAGAAATGGTAGTATGAATGGAATCCTCCAAATGCAAATGAAGTCAATCAAAATGGAATAGAGCTTTTTGATTCTGCCGATCAATGAGACTGACCAGTGTTCGTACTTTCTATCAAACAGCCGCATTGTTGCAAGTCTACTTCATGATTCCCTTTGTCTGTTCGAATGAAAATACACCAAAGTTGGTTGCAGGTCGCGGCAGGTCGTCCTTCAGTTGCATTTTAGGAATAAGTTTCGACTAGGAAATCACGCATAGATTGGCTTTCCTGTGCCTTTTCGTATCCTCCGTGATATGGATTCGGCTACAGGGTGGGTTTTAAAGGGCAAGCGGATATTGACATTTCCTCTGCTGTCACAGATTTCAGATAGGATTTTACTGACTGTAATAGTAGTTTTCTGTACACGTCAGATTTGGTAGCCGTTCTGGGTACTGACATCCTCAAGCTGTTCTCCTTAGGTCTTCGGCATGTTGTCTGGGCAACTTCTTGGTGCTTTTGTGTTTATCCATTCGAATGCTCATGCAGGGATCACATATTGGTCGTGTGACAAGACATTGTCTGATAGATTTCGTAAACATTCTTCAGTTTAGTTAGTACGTGGGATTGAGTAGCTCAACTCTTGCTCCATCGCCATTTTTGTTTGATTGGTTCTGATCGTAGTGTCATCCCTACTGAAGCTGTTTGGCTGGTTTACCGAGTTTTTGTAATTCATTCAAAGTTTATACGAATCGAATGCTTACTGTTGCCATGGCGCCATCCATCCAGCTGCACCAACCTGAATTAGAAGTGTCTTGCAGATACTGAAACCCAACCAGCCCATAACAAGTACAAACCAGAGAGTACTCCCAATTATGTAGTTCCCGACAGTGACCCTCCAACATTGCTAGAACCACTGTGTCATATATGGACGGTTTTCAGGTAATGATTGCTACCGTCATGTTCATTGTGCTCCTAAGGATTCGATTTGAGCTCGAGATTTCTCAGTGGTTAAGGCGCGAACTTACTAACCGGAAGGTCCGTGGTTCGAGCCCGACCTTTGCATTTGGACTGCTTCTGTCTAGGCTCGGGCAACCTGGCGGTATCTCAGCCCTTCTGCTTCCCTCGGGTGACATGACAGCTAGGCACCGAAACGGTGCTACAACTGAACCAAGGGTCTGCTGATTGTGTGCGAAACACCTCTTATACAATCTTCTTTCTCCGCAGTCGGCGCAGTCTAAGTTGGCTAATTTGGTTCTCTTGGCCATATGGACGCTATAAGAACACTATGCTTAACGAAGTCCATTCGCTAAACTACGTTTGTGTGCTTGTTGGTGAGAGCGCATCGCTAATTGGCACCATCTAATTGACAGTGTGGTAGTTGGTGTCGCGTTTTGTGCATAGTTGTACTAATTAGTTTTGGTAATCGGACACTTGTTCTTGTAACCATCACACTGGCCTGAGGTACATTGCCTGCTACGTTTCATGTTGTTGGTGTTTGTCAGTGCAAATCCTAACCGCTGTATTTAACTGGTAATTGTATTCAGTTGATACCAATTGATTCAATTGGGACATGAACTGTCCATTTTTTCTTTACCATTCTGACTGGTATTTTTGACCGTAGGCAGAAATCCGTTCAGTAAACTTCGTCTACTGATCTACTCGCTTTGCTTTACTCTACCGTTTGCTTTCTGTTTACGTTTGTCTATCTTTGTATGTTCGTGTTAAAAGTTACAGCCGATTCCGTATCATGTCTACTTGCAATGTGACATCGACCGTTTGGAACGGTTCATCAATAAGGATAAGTGAGTTGTCGTTCTGCATCACTTTGTTGCCACCAATCGTGCCCCGTTTTGGTTTATTCCGGCGTGTTGTACTCATATCGTATGTATTTATATGTCTAGCGTTTCATTTTTGGAGAGGGATCATAAGAGAGAATGGTTTACTTGCGTCGCATTCTTTATTCCTGGATCCTTTTTAGAGAGAAAACTCGACCAAAAATCAACTTATGTGAACAGTACTGATTACAGTAGCCAAGCTTTTGTCAGACTAATGCTTGAGGACCTTGCTGCTCGCTCTTACCCACTCTCTCTACCCGTTCCCTCCCATTTTAAACTCAGCTGAGCTGGTGATAACGCATCCTGTTTTTTAGGAAAAAATACAGTAAATCCATAGTAGACCTCGTTTTATGTTATTCGGATGCCATTTGCGACCAAGCAGTCGTAGATTAAAAATGTCAGGGCTTTGTTCAGATTGATTGTCAGTTTGTATGCCAATGAAGTACACGTGTTTGAATACTCGAGTTGTTATCTACAATGGCGAAACTAGCCAAATACACTCAATTTGGTCTCAAGTAGAACATAAGGTTGACGGAAACTCGGGGACTGCGCCTACCTGATGAGCCCCAAGAAGTGCGAAACCGGTTGTGGGCTGTCGAAGAATTTTCAGCAACCTTATGAGTAGTGCATTACGGTGAAACTAGCCCTTTATAGTGACATCTGTTCACCCACACAGACAGCGGCGCATTTGTGCTTTGTTTGTTTTGTTGGTGTGTCTACATTGACGGTATTTGGCTGTATCGCGGGATAGGTCAACTCCAGCAACTGTATTTGACCCTAAAAGAGTTTTACGTAGCAAGTGCTACGAGAACTAGCGTTCGGTAGGCGAGATTCCATCTTATTTTGGTGAATAAGTTGTTGTCTATGATGATGGTGATGATTATAATTATGGTGGTGTGCCCTGTATCTCGGGAGTAGTATATCATGTGTGTTACATTCGCCAAACAACTGAGTACCAACTTTTTGGTTTCTTTAACTTCTTGCACGACGGAACCAATTTTAGACCCTTAAGATCCAGATCGATGCGTTAAATCTCTAAGCAACCGATGTCGTCTAGATTTAAAACTGCTGACGCAATAGAGTATTTTCGGATGAAATGGGTGATTACAATCTGGATGGAACTTTATTGTCATTTTTGGTGTCAATGGGTTTCTTGAAATCGATAAAACGATCCGTTTTCTAGAATGTCCTTGGGAAGCTTAGCTAGTGTAGAAATCTGCATGCCAGATTTGATGAAAATCCGGAGTACAAATATGTTAGACTAGTTGGCTGTGGATTCATCTTCGTAAACTAAAACCCAAAGTTGGGTAAAATATGAGGGTTTCAAATGAAACCTCACTTTTTGCGGATATTCATCGAACTGTGCACCTTTACACCAACGTGTTAGCAGTGTACTTTTTTATGAAGGGTAACATTAATCTATGGATGGTTGCATTTTTATAAGAGCGGAATTAGTTACCGGACAAGTAGGGTGTACTACAAGTTATGCGTGCTGCTTTAACTCCGCAGCTGGCATTGTTCGCATGTCGTAACCATGAGTGTTTCACCCTGGATAAACCAGCCGTTGTTGGGGAAGTCTCTCTGAAGGTGGTCGGTCGGAAATTCACCTTAGGGTACGTTTTATTTGAGCTGATCATAAAACCCAGCCGGGATCCGTTATATATGTAGAGCTGATGTTTATCGACGTGACTGATGCATGTGTGCCTCAGAGGCTGACGTAACTTCGCACGCAGCATTAAGTATTACCCTGAACCAAATAAGGTTTTCCTCTTAAAAGGAATCAGCTTCGGATCATAAACGAACGCATTACTGATTTTCGAACATGTTCACTTATTCAGGTGCATGTGGCATACACCAGCCAAGTAGTGGTAAGCGTGTCTGCCTCACGTCAGTTGACCGCAGTTCAAACCCTGAGCTCGAGATAGCTCAGTGGTTAAGGCTCCAGCTTAATGACCGGAAGGTCCGTGGTTCGAATCCAGCCTTTGCATTTCGACTGCTACTGTCTAGGCTTGGGTGATCTGGCCGTACCTCTGCGCTCGTGCATGACAACTAGGCACCGGAAAGTGTTACAGTTGAGTGATTAGTTCAAACCTTAGTACGGCTAAGGTTGTTCAGCCGATCTAGTTCGAACGGTCAAAGGCTCAACAACTGGCTGGAAGGTCGCATGTTCGAAACGCTCCGAGTTTCGTCAGTTGCGCACTGTTGATGATTCCCAATAAGGATGAAACAGCTGTACAGTGCTTCTCGGCTTTTCAGCATAAATTGGCCTCACTGGCAGGACGAAATCTCAAGTGGAAATGACAAAATCTCACACTGCCATCCGTTTCCAGATATCTTTAGCTTGGTCATGTGGTAAAAAATAATACGACTGTTGCTCGGAGTCACTCTACTGGTTCACCTTTTTTCGTTGACCTAATGTGCCTTGTGATTTCGAGATGGGGTGGAGCTAAATACGTGAGAGTTTGTTCGTGGTATCTGCGGTTCGACTTCAACGCTTAATTCATGATTACCGACAACCTCATGCTTACTGTGGTTTGCGCCGCATCTCTTCACTGGCCTAATTGCGCTGCTATTCCAATTCCTTCTATTCGGCTGGAGATATTGAGAGACACGTCTGCAAACCAATTTTACGTGATCAGTTCGTATCCAGGTTACTGGATTGAGTTTTTGGAAGTATACACGCCTCTGGTATTGGCAAGCCGACACTAGCCGCCTTTCCTATATGGCGTTAAGTAATCTAACATAGATGTTGGGCAGCAAAGCACAGGTGTTTCACACATATGTTACTAATGACCAAATGCGATAATACTAAATACTAACTAATACTAGTAAACGATAATAAATAATACTACATCAAGTGTGCTCGAAATACTATTCAATATTCACCTGTGCTTCACCTTCACAGTCTATTCCCTGCCGTCGATTTGTCCTCAGTGATTGATCAGAAGAATTTTCTGGAAGAACTCAATAGAAAGCTTCAGTAAGTTATCGTCCGTCACTCGATTCTTGAGGCACTGTGACACGCCTATTTTATAGCAATGTTCCTGAATTCACCCCCCCCCTCAGGTTTATGACTAGTGTCTACTACCCCTTATTCCGGAGTTGCGAAAAATTAATGATTGGTATGGTATCTGGCAATTTACACTTGCTCTAGCTCTCATGAAATGATGTAAGATACTGACTAATTGTCCTGTGGCTCAGATCTGCCGTTGACTTTTTAAATGCTCCTGACTAAGCTTCGGCCTGCCTTCATGCTTCTCTCGGATTAAGTGATGGCTATGTACTATACGGGCACCACAAGTGATAGTTCGTTCTGTTTACTGTTGTCTGGTTACAGCGATTGCCTCAACATGGATATGAACCTTCCATTTTTCCGTGAGTGATTTTCTAGAAGACAGGCGGAAGACCTAAGATTCTTGACATAAAACAAAGATGATTTTGAGTGGATCTGTAGGCAGCGTCCTGTCACTTACAAGGCAGGATAAGCAGTCAATCACTGGGTCAGCTGTCCAACATCACACTTGACGGTCAGTGTGAGCCGTTTTTTGACATCCACGGAAAATACTACCCTGACACTTTGTAGTTGCACGGGGTTTCGTTTTTTCAGAGAACATTGGATAGAATACCAATCCCTGTTTCGCGTTTCTCAACCGAATAAGTTTTCCTCTGTTTCTGCTAGTATGTCACTCATGGTGTGAACCGTTTGGCACAATCCGTTTATTTGCCAGTAGCACCTCTTGCTTTGTGAATTTCGGCCTGTTTATTTCTAGTTTGTTAACGTACCTATATTTCAACCTGACCTTCAAACATATGTGATGGCCATCTCCGACTCCTCGGTTTTTACTATTCTATACACAGTTATGCTCGTTAGCAAGCCCAAAGAAACGCTCGGTTATGTGCAGAACATGCGGTTTGTACTTAGTTGCCGTTCTGAATGATAGTTTCGAATGTGTCGTGTACTGTGTGGTGCTGAGGTTCTACCCGATCTCTTAGGCTTTTATTCAGTTGCAAGGCGTGTTCTTTCTCTTCAACATGGGATTCGGTTAAAGTGAGAAGACTAGCATGAATGCGAGGATTATATCATTTATTACCTGGTATCTGCTTTATACGAGAAACTGTGTATGAGAGAGAGCGCGCCTTGTTACTCTTGGTTCTGTGTATTTCTGGGCTGCCGACCCGCTGCGGTGGCTCGTGCTTCGTGTCCTTCCGACAGTGTCTAGTAGCCATCGTGCGAGAAGAACTAGGAAAGGTCGAGGAGGCAGGATAGTTATATGCTTTGGTATTCTGGTGGCAATATGGCGTGCGATTATGGTCAGATTTGCAGTTTGGAGACCTAGATATTTTGTTTCCGCTCCCACTCCGCATGCCATTTTCCATTGGACTGCTTATCTTACTTAGGTGTGCTGGGCCAGGTTATCAAGTGAGGGACAGTTCGACACACATGGGAGCACCCCATCTCATAATAACCAGCCTGCTAATTTCAGGATAAGTTGAATACCGCGTTGTTCATCGATTCGACCGTTCAGTAGATGACTCTCATTCGTGGTGCTGCAGCTGCGTGGTCCTTTCAAATTTTAGAATATTTCGGTCTCCCTTTGGTTATTCTCTTTACTCATCAGGAACCAAGTGGAACAGCATATTGTCGAGCAGCGGAATCAGCACGATCGGTTGCAAGAGCTGACCTCCGTTTTGGACATGTTGAGGTTGGAAAACCGAGGTCTCAAGATCGCTGTTAGTGAACTAAAGCGTCAGGCTTTTGTGGATTCCGCAGTTGAATCACCAGGCTTTACACCCGTGAGCTTGTTACTCAGCTGCTACTTGTTCGTTTGTTTTTACTGCTCACTTATTTGAAATGACATATTCCTTGTACCTGGCCTCTATTATTCCGAACTTTCGAATCCCCACTTTGTGGCCATGAAGTCACTAACCCGAGTATACTTTTCTGAACAGCATAGAGTCCGACAGAGAGTTTTTGAAACCATGCGGCAAGCAGATTCACCTGTTTTTTTCTTTATGCACACAGCCGCTATGCACTGATTGCTGATGGTTGTCTTATTGTCAAGTCATCAGACTCTAACCCGTAGGAGTTATTAGATCAGTTTGGGATTCGAACCGGAGAACTTCTGATCCCGGATTATGTGCCAATGATAACATTCATTCAATTGCAATGTGATCTGCAATTGACTGAATACTCAGTTCGTCACGTAGCTGTTGAAAAAACTGCGTAGTGCTCAGGCCGCCTCGAAATTCCGTGTTGAACATGTTCAACTGCTACTTAAACCTTCAGATGTTCACAACTGTTTCCATGGTTACACGTCCAGAGGTGTCTGCAGAATTAGATGGTTGTGGCTCTAATACCCGGTCAAACCATGTTACCTGCACTGGCCGGCCGTGTTGATGGCTTCACGTTATACGCAGTTTTAACTCGAACGACCGATCCTATATTCCCGACTTGATTGTTTCAAGTGCGACGCATCAGGTACTACGTCCGCTTCCCAATGCAAGTTCGCTAACATTGTCGGTTAGCCCCGGGCGTCTCGCCGTATCCCTTCTTGTGATGTGCACAGGTTGCCAGTGCAATACAGTTTTTCACTGCTAGATTTCTCGATGTTTCTGCCTTGTAAAAGAAAATTCTGGTTGCCACCTAAGTCGTCCACTCACTCTTTGGTTCGTATCAAACAATGAGATTCATTTAGAACACTGGGAGAACGTAAACTGTGATCGATTAGCTAAGCTGGAGCTATCTCAGAAAATAAGGCATGAGACACGAGCTGATATTCGTGGTTTGGTGCCGTTTCTCAGGGTCTGAGCTTCCTTCCGACTGGATTCTAGCTATGAACCAGCAGGTAATATAGCTGGATAGTCGGCATATTAACATCTATTTCATATGCATATGTAGCAGAATATTGGTGATGCTCAACCAGAAAATATTCGCCTGACCACGATCGATGAGATCCAAACTTAGTTCCAACTTTTCATCAACCCAGTCAATTCGATCCAACTACGGTTATTTAACTCAAACCTTGAACTTGATCCTTGAACTTCACCCGCGAACAACCTCCAATATGTCGGTATTTTTCGATGCGACTGATTTAATCGTTGAAGTTTTTTTGTCTTGTCTAGCATATCCTTAAATGTAAACCGTCTTATTCACTGGATTGTTGGTCATGAGTGTGTGCACAATGTATGCCCTTAGAATATTACCGTTTTTATTTCTTATATGTGCTACTGTGGACATGCTTCACTGCTATGCTTTTCCACAGCTGGCATGCGCAGTGGGGTGATTTCGGATGCTTGTTACAACCGATTCTTCTACCGTCATTTGACACTCGAGTGGAACCATCTGTCCTTTGCAGTATCGCGTGGTCTGCAAGAAGCGGTTGAACAGCGTTGCCGTCATTTATTTGCGTTCTTGTCATCATTGGTTTGGATTCGAGTTTTCGCCGACACTCCTACATGGGCAACCAGAAGACCCCCACTTTCGTGTCCTTATACTTTGGAGGCATAATCTATCCGGAAAGGGTATTAGACATGGCAGTTTGTGTCCCTCAACATCTAGCTTTGAACTCGGAGGTGCTTTTACTCACAATTAGTCAGCGGTCAGAACAAGCGACCACACCTTTTCCGGCATTTTCTGTAGTCCCGCAGCCAAACCGCTATGAAGAACTCAGCTGGAAACCCACTCCTCATAACTTCCAAGGAGGCGACTAAGGGAAAACGAAAAGGTCCTTGGGGCGATATCTGGTGATCGTGCCCGCTTCTGCAAACTGGCATCGCAATTGATCAAACTTATTAGGATGGTGGTTGATCGCATGCGTTTTTGAGCTAACAGTAGAACTGACACTGCTCCCTCGCGTATGACTGACTCCATTCCAAAGTCTTGATGTCTTTTCATTTTGATCGTTCGTATAATGGACACGGTGTCCCCTACCCAACTGGCTTAGGTTACTTGCCTATTCATTCACTCAACTCCTTACCATTAATCCATTCTCCCCAACTGTCCTTCAGGACAGTTCAATTTCGAGTAAGGACTCGGATATTTCTCCAGAAATTACGTGTATCAAGCACAATACAGCCGCCACCCCATCCAGTGAAACAGAACTTGATCGCCTACAGCGCCAGCTGGAAGAAAAGACAATGTTATTGGATACGCTGCGCACGGAGTTCAGTGAAAGTCAGTCTCGGATGGTTTCCATTTCTCGTCAGTTAACCGTGAGTCCTTTTTTGGCACCTGCCAACTCAATAAATGATCTACTTATTTTGTAGTATGCCAGCAGGTGTCGACTACTGCTAACAGTTTTCCGCGTAAAGGGTTGCGCTTCTACAGCACTTATTCCATCTTCAAGAGTGGCAACGCAGCCCTTCTGGTATCCTTCTTTAAGGTTCGGCTTTTCAGTGACTCACCGGATGGTTGGGTACTGAGTGGTGTGGGTCTCAGAAGTAGGTAGCTTGCACGACTGTACTCAAATGCAAAAACGCAGCGTGGCTGCCGAATATACCATGAAAAATCATCTTGCTAGCTCGATTTAGGTGAGATGCATAGGCCTGGTGCACGGCACCTGGTAGATCATGATAACAGACGTTTGTAAACCTTTTTTCCAAGTAGCCCTGTTTGGACGGAATTCTGTAGGCCATGGAGATAGTTGGTGCACTTGTGGTTCTTTGACCTGATGAAATGAAAACCCGAAAGTTCTTAGTGTGGAGCAGACTGAATGTTCGCAGGACCTAACTAACTTCAGGACAACCCAACCGACTGTCGGTAACACTGTTTGACTCTCTATAACGACTCGCTGTTGTAGTCTGGTTTGAACTAGTGGGAGGTGTCGACTGTACGTGCGAGGCTTAAAAGTTGTTCAGATGCCGTCAGAACGTTTGTTGTGACATTTTTTGTCTCTACACGCACACTGAGTGTTGTGGATGGTGTGGCTCACGCAAGGGTCGTTGCCCGTTGTTTTACTTTGCAAGGCTGCCCAATTAATTAATTAACTAAACGAACGGGTCCTCAGTTCAGTTAGTAATCGGGCAAACTTTCATTTCTCTTCAAGCACTCACAAACTCTATTGGAGCAAAAGCAATTGCTTATTCGACAACTGGAGGGAAAAGCAAAAGGGATGAGCACGATTATAGAGCAAATGCACGAACGGTAAGTGCCATTGCGTTTCAGGCACATCGATTCCTGTTTGTTATACACTTTAGTTGTTTTGTATAGGTTATTGCTTATTGTTCGGTGTATCAGCCCGCAACTCGTAGTTGTTAAAGCCGCGTACAACTTAGCAGTGTTCGGTTTCCATCTGGGACTTTCGTAACGTTTTAGTTTAATATTCTGTGCCTGGTGAAGTAGTCTTATTTGCGAGTCACTTGTTACAATGCCGCCGAGTTGGACGCTTGCTGTACTTAACTGTTCGATTCACCATCGGCCCTCACTAGAAAAGTCGGTGACAGATGTCAGTCGTTTCAGGAATCTGGTGACAAGTGGCTCTTTACGATCATCCGTCTCTGACCATCGTCTCGGTGTGTGCGCTGGCTAAAGTTTCATGCTTACCGGATCGTTTGGTTAAACGCCGAGTCAATGCTCGTTCTGTCGGTGTCTGGGAACCATTAGAAGTTCAGGCACGACCCTCTGATGAAATAGCCATGTCTTTTACTCAGAAGTTGGCTTAAGTGACTACGGTGAGAAAAATATCAATCCTAATAATAAAGACCCCAAGGCTGTTTGGCGGTTCTAAACCAGTCACGCTATCTCAAGATTGAGCATTTTGGCTGTGGTATAGTAGTCCATACTAATTCCTCTCTTGCAGATAACTTGGGAGTGATCATGTTTTTCCGGACGAACAGTAACTGTGGGCTAATTGAACGTCCGAAAACCGATGGATCGAAATGATGACCAGGCCGATCGTCCTGCAGGACGTGCTGATGAGATGCAGGATCGACGGTTGACGAAGAAAGCCTTCCAGAAGTGTTGTTCGGCTACCGAAAGGAGCACAAGTGGTATCATAATGTCTATTCCTCCCTGGCCTACCGCACTGAGGCAGTGATTGACTTAGAACCCTGTGGAATTCCTACACGTCTTGCTTCGTTGCATCTGAGACTGAGTTTTCGAAGCTGCGTGACCGTGATCAGTACATATACTCCAACGCGATGCTCAGCAGAATACGACGAAGGCAGTTTCCACTTCGGTCGTTTCCTTCGGTCAGCTCTGAAGAAAGGTAACATGCCCTTGCTGGGATCGAAATCGGTCGGTCAGTCGAAATCGTTCCCTGTTGCCAGACTTCCCCGTACGCCGTAGTATCGATACTGTATGTGTCACCAGACTTCTCACACTATGCGCCATCATCTCGCTTACTATGACTGATACCAGTTTTTGTTTCAAAGAGCAACACCGCTACATGGGCACACTCACGCGGCGGTCACTCTTTTCTGCTTGTTTATCTTCTTGTTCGTCACTGAGGCGTTCAATGCGGCGGATCACCAGTTTATCCGAACTTGAAGCTTCTGGAAGATCCGAAAGTCATTTTGATATGCGTGAGACAACTTGAAGCATCAACTGCTGAAGAAAATAGTTAAGCAGATCAGGTAGCTGCGCTGAAGCTACCCTGGCCGGTTTGACGGCAACAACGATCGACATATGAGATGATGTGAGTACTTGGAGAGAACAAAGCACATGCTGCATCTTTTGCCTATCCTGGAAGCAGCACCAAGAAGCGTATGCTTTCAAAACGGCCTAACTCTCTTCGATTCTGGAAGGGACGTGATAAGTGAACATGAAATTTTGGTATAGCAGGGCGGTGGTCCGACTTTGGACAGCAGTTTTTACATTGTCCTTAAGGGGGAGGAAGTTCTAGCAGAATTCAGTGGTCTATTGATTGTCCCACTTTATGACAGAGAAGGATGCAAGACTCCACTAGACAACCGCAGAGGCATCAGCTTACTGAGTCGTGTGTGTGAGCTCCCGACAGAGCTACTACTTAATCACCTGATTGCTGGAGTTCTCGAAGCAGACATCACCCAAGTACAGTGTGGTTTCTTTACTGGTCAATGCGCAATCGGTCTGATGGTTGGACGATAGCCTCGATGAAAATCCCGCGAACACACCCAACTGCTAACTTCCTTGTTCATAGAGTTAAGGCTGTCGACTTTGTCAGCAGAAAAATACTGTGGACAATTCCTTCTAAATACGGCTGTCCGCTAAATTGTGTGAACCTCATCTGAAGCCCACATGATGGAATTAGGACATGGATGCAGACGAACACATTGATCTTGAAGTCCGAAATGACGTACAACTAGGGTGCATCGTTATCCCCCTATCTTTGTATCCAGTCATCGTAGACGGCGATGTACGTAGTTTCTGCAGCTGATGATGATGCTATCTTGGAAGCATACTGTCTGCAGACTTGACTGTTGACTGTGGGCTGGGATCCAGTGTTGCCAAGACTAGTGTAGCTTTTGGCAAACAAGATAAACAGGTATGGAGAAACCGAGGATTCCGACTCGAGACCAAAGTGGACAAATAGAAGGCAGCAACCCTGTATGTCCCGGTGTAGGTCGTTGAAACGTTAATTATGTGCTGGCGCAACATCCGGTACCTGATTAGCTTTCACGTGCACTGCTCCTGCCAAATACTCGGTATTAGCTGGATTGATCGAGTGTCAGACACGGAGGTTTACCGCCGATCTCGTTGTGACGGGATAGTTGCCACGGCCATATACAACTGCCTACGGTGTCCAGAACCGGTTTGCCTCGGTCGAACCAAGGTTGATTTAGAGTTCATGAGTTGCACTCAAACTTGGGACTCCGTCGGTTACGAATACGCGCTGTAAGCTCTGTAATACGCTCAACCCACTGTATTACGTTAACCTGCACGAAACCAGCTTACTTCGTATACGGATGTGGGTACTGTATCTTGGACATCTCTATGATATGTGTCAAGCTTTTGCACTCCATCCTTCCTATTTTCACCTTATTTCCAGCTTCCTTCTATAGCTTTGTTTTACTTTCTTCCTCATTGCTTTTTGCTTTTGTAGGATAGCCGTCATGGGCACCGATAAAGTCTCAACCGAACGCACTTTAAATCAAATGAGACTGCAACTGTCCGATCTGCGATCGCGCTGTTCCCAACAACAGGCTGACCTGGAAACACAGCGATCAACGTCTGCCGATCTCGAATCTCGACTGAACGAACAAACTGCAGAAGTCAAGCGTTTGCAGCCAAAAGTTGTCGAATTGAGCGATTGTCTTTCTGTGAGCACTCATCTCGTGGCCTCCTTTTGTCCCTTTTTTGTTATCTCCTTCGCTTGTCGGTTGCTTCTTAGTTTTTTTCAGTTTTAAACGGCTTCATAAAATTTTTTTTACAATATTCTCAGACGCCTAAAATTAATACTACTTCCGGAATCCATAATGTGAAGTTGTCCCCTAGATTGTTATCATTTTTATCTATCAAACCTCTCGATAGTATTCCTGTGCACTCCCATATTAGCGTTAGATTATACTAATCTAGCTTTTTCGAGGTCGTACTAAAGATGATGTACCGTACACACAAATTTCTCGAGGACTAAGCATCCTCACACATTAGCGGGAAACTTTAGGTAGTTATCATTTTTGTACACAGTGGATCGCTAGGCCACACTTATAGACGTGGCCCAGTTCGCGCTCGATGACGCTCCTATATACAAGCTGTTACCTTCCATGCATAGTCCTACTGGTTCCGCGCAACCCGTATGCTGTCATAACTGGTTATGATCTTCAGTGTTCTAGCTGTCGCTTCCAATGCACAGTTCTCTTCCGATTCAACGCCCACCAGTTCGCAGTCTTAGCAGCTGGAACCATTGCGCTGTTTGTGGCTGATGATGATTAGATCACCTGACGATCAGCTGCATCCACTGGTCAATATTTGTGCAGTTTCAAGACCAGTAGCAAGGATGAAGCACCGCCTTTTACGTGAAACCCGCTTTCATTTTTACGGATATATATCCTAGTTATTTCCGCTTTGACCAACAGGATTACATTAACGGTATTAAAGCATTTGCATCCCATATGCGAAACCTAGTCAGTAGTGGATAACAGTAGTCATAGACAGATTACTTGACGCATCTCATACTGGTGACATCATATGTTGCGGCTCTGTCGTAGTTCCATTCATTCATGAGTTTTTCCTACGAGAAGTTGTTTGGTTTCTTGGTGGGCAGTTCCACGGAGGATGTTTCCAACTGCAAATCGGTTCAACCAATTTTGCTTCATATGGATGTTTTGAGCGCCAGCCGGCTTGTGTCGGCCGACTCACACAGTAATGCATCGAGTTCCGAATGTTCATTGGTCTTTCATTCGTATGTCATACAATAGTGACCACATTTATCACAGTGTTTTTTTAATCAGCGGATCAAACCTACCGGGTCACCGCCCGTTCCACGACCACTTGCACGAACTTTGTGTCCGTGCCATGTGCTTTTTACATTCTTACTGCTTCAGTTCTCAGAATAAATTCCTGATATGCCGCTTCATCCTTACTGTCATTAGAGTCAACAATCCGATATCCAGAGGGGTGTTTCCTAACAAGCAAATATCAGCGTAAATAAAAAAAACCTGTCGCTAAACACAGCAGTGTTTGTAATGCCCCACATCATGGAATCTTCCATAATTGGAGCGGTTTGGTTACTTCGTTAGAATATCTCTGGGTGTTTGAGCTGCCGTCACGTATTTTCCATTTTTTTGGTGAATTGTATGCGCACTTCCAGTCTCATCTCTGTTATCCATTACTGCATTCTCGCCTTCAGACTATTGAGACCCTTCGAGAAGAGCTTGCATACTGGAAGAATTTGTGTCACGAGCAAGAGGGCAGTTTGTCTGAGATGGCAGCTATTGTGACCTCAAGCAAATTGGAAGCAGATCAGTTGCGTGAATCCCATATGGCACTCAAAGAAGCCCAATGGACAGATGACGCATGCGCACCGAGCTGTTCTAAGTGCCAAGCACCGTTTAATGTCAGTCGACGGCGGGTAAGTGATCGCACTGTTTTCTGAAACTTTCATGTTCAAATTTCGCTTCGTATCTTCTGCTACCCACTCTAGGCCAGTTTCCTCTGCTGTTGTTAGGTTTTCCGCTTGTGTTAGGTTAGATGGGATGCAGATTTGCCTGATTGGACTGGTTGCAATAATGTTTCGTCATTTTGAATATCCCCTAAAGTCTTATACAAGCTCCCGAATTGCCAAATTGCTTTCAAAGACGTAAACCTAAAATCAAAGTCAATAATCCGTGGATTGGTTTACGATATTTTAATCAACAAAACGACAGTGACTTTGTGTGTGAATCAGATCATTTGTTTGCAAAAATGCTTTGGTGATTTGTTTTGTGTGCATCGCGTTATCACCTCACTGATGGACGAGGTTCACTTGGGTACCTTCTCCCAGTAGGTTTGTGAGTAAAACCGCTTTTGTCTTCTGAGCAGGGATCTAATGTGAAGCACTATAGGTCCGCCGTATTGCCACGTTAAGTAACCTGGCTGGACTATCGTGGCTATTATCAAGCATTGCTTGCGGTTCCCTTCTACCTCTGGTCGGACTCGATTACTCTTGAGGCGGTCCAACTTGTGGTTCGACCTTAATTAACTTTCAAGCTTGTTTCACACAGGCTGGTGCTAAGGATGTCGTATTTATGGAACTTGGCTGAAACTTATGTTCAGTCGTTACCCAGGCCGAATAAGTTTACATCAAATAGGCAGCGACTTGGGCCCATCGGGGTTTATCCGGATTTAAAGCTCAGTAGGAGATTGAGGGTGTTTCTCGACTGATTGTAGCATCTTTTGAAGGTGCCCACTCAGGAAACGACAAATGAATGCACTCATGTACATTATTCACCTTTTGTTATTGTATTCATTACCAGGAAACCTAACCGTTCCTAGCTTTCGCTGTCCTTTCGCATATGGTTTGGTTGATCGTTTTCGTCAGTTATCTTGGTGATATTAACTTTTTCCATTGGGGACATTGCGCATACACTCCACTATGCCCATTTGCCCATTTAGCACCACTGTCGAAACTGTGGCCTGATTTTCTGCCATGCGTGCTCCGCACAGACGATGCCTTTGCCCAGTGCGGCCAAACCAGTCCGCGTGTGTGATGCATGCCACGCATTGTTACTGCACCGGTACGCGGAAAAATCCTGATCGAGACTATCACGCCTGTGTCTTTCAATTCGTCCAGTTGCAAAATGTACGAGTCTGCATTTGTCTTGTTATACATCCCTTCAATACGCATTGGTGCACCGTTTCTCTGAGATTATTATGCGTTTTTCGTGATATCTTCAGTAAATTTGATTTTGTTCTCTGTATATATCCTATCTGATTTTTTTGTGACCTGCACTTCTTTTGTATCTTGCCTATCCAACAACAGCCTGTCTACCTTTATTCACAGCGAAATGTTACCCAGCAATAAATCCGCTGATTGTCTACCAAACCTTTCTAAAAATGTACAACTAATTAATTATATTGTCATCGAGTGCCTCTGAGTCCCTTGGCACTGCGAACTGTTAAGCAACCGCAGCTCATTTTTTCATACGCGAATAGTGTCCTCCAAGGTGAAAGCGTTTTCTGATGATATTTCTAAAGGCCTTTAATGAGGCAACGAAATTAGAGACGAAGTGCTGTCTTGGACAGCATAACTTGCAGCTGTAACTTGTAACTTTTCTGGTAGACTCTCCCTCAGTTACATCCTGGATAATCGAAGTCAATTTTAGGCGACACATGTGGTGGACCTGCTTCACGACGTGCTGTGGAAAAGGAACGAGGGATAAGCGTCAAAACTTCACGGGCCCAGGGCCAGTTAACTGCGTGTGCCAAAGTCTTTTGTGCGTGTAGGCTCGGACAATAGTAATTATTCATCACTACCTTCTTGAACGCCAACAGTTTCGGGTCAGCGTTGTGCAGCAAGACTCAGCGGTGGCTTGAGTACACGTTGCGATTGATGAGACAGGTTTTCGGTGTTCATTTCTTGCTATGGTCATTTGTTCAGTCAGGTAACTCAAATAAAAGTCATTTTTCCGTGTTCACATGGGTTTCAGTCTGTCCTTGCAATTTTAGGATCACCGCAACTACATCTGAACTGAACGTTGGACAGAGAAGTTGGCTGCGCTATGCATCCCATTCCTCAAGTTGACTTGCCTTATTGAATGTAAGGGTAGCTAGATAGCTGGATGGGTGCAGCTAATGGCGGCACGCAGCTTGTACGTAATAGCTGCCGCCAAATGATCGGCTTTCAATCGCAGTCTGATAGGACCAACTTTCCTCCTTGCTGTGCGTGTCAGATCGAATTGTGAACGTACTCTACTGCGGATGGCAATTCATACCGGGTTGCCAGTGGACAAGTATATCTGCTAAATCACTCCTCTTGGAATCAAAGGTATATTTCCGTCTCGTAAAAACTACAAGCCATATCTCTTTTGAAATCTAGTAGGTGTTAACTAGAAAGTTGTAGGTGATGCGCAGTTCGTGTTGGGTGTATGTTTAGGAAGGCTGTCCGTTCGTTTGGTGCTCAAAATACCTGGAAACGCTAAACTATTTCTGTACCCCGGTTTGTAGGTAAAAGGGTTATACACTCATTTGCTCATTAAATTGGTGATGAACTCTAAGGAGGACAAAACTGATAGTGGACTGTCGACGAATCTTCGTCAACTTTATAGGCAGCGTTGTGTCGGGAAGACCCTTTGATTTGCCACCGGTCTTTATTGCATGCTAGTTGGAAGTGACCACGTTAACAAAATTAACCCTACCTAGTACTCCAATGTCAGTTGACCAAGGACGGATAAAAATAGCTGGAACAACACGGGTCAATCGCGTTGCGAACGCAAGCAGTGATCGATACGCGCACATGCAGCTAATCGATAGTGTTGACATGACGGTTTCAAAACGGTCGATCGTTGGAACACCTTTGGGCGATTCGAGTACACCGTCAGACGAGGAGCTGGGTGTAAGTCACGTGCTACGGATTCTTATGTTGCAAGTGTACGGTTGCGGGAAGCGGGTCACCGATTTCCCCGAAGGCGTGATTCCTGTGTGTAGGAGTTGGCGCCCCCTCCACCCTCTGTCCTGAGCTGCTTGATTCATATGATATTGTGTCCTCCGCTTTGTTCTTGACTAAATTCGAGTGTTTGACATTGTTCTGTAAATACCGATACTGCGTTTTTCTGTGCTTTTGAAGCTTATCGTAGACGTGGCCTTGTTGGTACCTGTAGCTTTCAGGTGGACCAACAATGCGCTGGGGATCAAGCTGCAAGTATGTGAAGTTTCCTCCCAAACTACCGTTTTTTGAGATCTAAAGGATAATCCGTTTCTTCTGTTCTTTTATAAGTTCTTTCATGAGCTAACACATTTGGCATATCGCTGAGGGTAAAACTCAGCGTGCACCCTAAATCAGTCTGTTTTCTGGGCTGACGAAGAATTTCTTGCAACTGGTCATGAAAGTTTTCAAATTACATTTCAGTCTGCAGACGATCAGTGTATGTTCTGAAGTTTAGAACTTCACACTCAGGAATAAAAATTCCAATGAACGGTTCGACGGGCTTCGGATCCTTTGTAAACTTCACTTGAGGAGAACAGGCGTACCTGTTTAAGTTCCGGATGGTGTTATCTTTTAGGCGTGATTTCATAATAGCGATTCTCAAATCTGCATCGGACCAGGAATATTTGGTTAGGAGTACCGGCAAACCACTTTTGCCTCAAAATGTTTACACCGTTGTCTCTGTATATGATGTAGTAAGACTGACAAAATTAGCTTGTTCCTCTTTATCAACTAAACAAACCACATAGCAATATGGGCCATTTTGGGTGCAATTTAAATAGAGTGCACGTTCTATCATTGCTCTATATCTCGAAAGCAGCAGACTGTTGAGCGGTCGCGTGACGTGTAAGAGGTCTCGTTTCATGGTTGTACGGGCTGTGCTAGTCACAAGGGGACAAACCTAGGTCGAAAGATGATAAAGGTAAGCAAAGGAGGCTTTTGTCCATGATGCCTGATTCCACGGTAGCAATCAGACGTACACAGTGGTACATTTCGAGAGTGAGAATTTGCCACAGTTTTTCAACCTTCATTCTGGACACCCATGAGACCGTGTTCTTCAAACATCTATCCATTGGCCAACCTAGTAACGGAGGCTCACTGTCTGCTGTGTTGGCCTACCCATTGCAACTTAGTAGTTCATTGACTTATCTTTCCATGATGAATTCCAATCTCTTCGTGGCAGACAATATTCCGACCATTTTGGATAGACATGCTTTGTCCTGCTACAGAGTATTTTGCTTCTCACGTTGCCCATACGGCTTTCTGCAGTGATTTAGTGCTGAAACTTGGAAAATAATCGATTTATCACATTTCTAGTGTAATCAGCTGCTTGAGATCCACAATTCGAAATTCAGGGTCTAATGT
Organism: Opisthorchis felineus; assembly: GCA_004794785.1. Classification (NCBI taxonomy): domain Eukaryota; kingdom Metazoa; phylum Platyhelminthes; class Trematoda; order Opisthorchiida; family Opisthorchiidae; genus Opisthorchis; species Opisthorchis felineus. The sequence goes on along the minus strand of SJOL01004206.1, from coordinate 226,436 downwards.
CCTCTGATTATTAACGCTTTGCAAGCTGCAGGTATTCATTTGTAGCCATAGATTATGCAGAGCTGAAGCCTGAAAGCCGTTGATCTGATTGACGGCCGTTTGTCAAGGAAGCACTGCAGCTTCGCGATATAAGCGATAATGAAGGTGAACAGTCGACTAAAGAAGGCCCGTTTGCCAATGAGATGAACTTGCGGAGTGATGCCACTGCAAAGGTAGACAGTTTGATTCAATACATTGCCTGAAAAATACAGCCCTCGAATTTTATAACTAACTAATTTCGTGAACTTTTTGACGCCCTTGAAGATGGTGTTCCCTCCTTGGACGAGGCAACCTTGGGTCCCCTAAACATTCTTTTAAAGACATCAACTCAATTCCTGATGGTCTTTAAAACAAAAAAACTATGCTCCTTAGCTGGAGCTCGCTTTCGGTGCGTAGTTCTCGTGAAACTCGGACGAGGCGTTTTTCTTCACCAATTAGTCTCCTTGTAAATAGAGCCGTTTATATGAAGGATGTGCCTTTACTTGAGTCTTGATTCCTGGCTTTCGAAACCACACCCAATCGACATGCGAAAGCACAAGCAAAGCGCATAATCCTTACCGAGGACGACGGATATTAGGAACCACATTGTGATAGCTTCAGTATCGCGGACGCTACTTTCGCGTCATAGTCCAGTTCTTCGTCGATTTCCACGCAACTTGCCCGGTCGTTCGGTACATTGGCTCATCAGATAGTGTTTTCAAACACACTGCATGTTTTCTATAATTCAGACTATTTAGTCTACAGCTAAGTACATAAGAATCTAGTTGCTGAGCTCTTCCGGTAGGTCAATACTTGAGACTAGCAGCGTATCCTTCCATCATCTACGCGATTTTCACTTTAAAGCTTTAAGTAAGCACAGTGCTTCTCGGCTTTTCAGCATAGATTGGCTTCACTTATAGGACGAAGTCTCCACAAAAATTCCCAAATCTTCTCACACTAAGAACAGGTGCTAACTGTATTGCAGGTAGACAGTTCCCATTGGTTTCGCCCAACTTATGCATCCAAATTCGTAGTCTTCATTATGGAATGGCAGATGTGTAGAAGGTATCTTCCAACATGGGTGAAAGGGCTGCTGTTCTCTTGGAAGCAACCATCTTGGGTTGGTGTCTATTACAGTGTGAATAAATTTCAATTTCAAATTTCAAAATAAATTTCAATCTCTTCTTGGACAAAAATTCTTCGGGGCGAGTCTATTGGGGGCAAGAATCATCCATTCCGTGGAACGCTTGCTGTTGTGCACAAATGTACCAGAGTGTGATCATTTTTCGCTTCAAAAATAACGAAGGGAACTTAAAAATCATGGCCAACAAAGTGAAAGCGCAGCATGGATCTCTTATGTATTTTTACTGTTCATTACCTGGGTGTTCGCCGAGCGTGATTGACAAACAGATCAATGAGCCACCTAAGAAAAACCTGCACCCGTGCTACCATATTCCGATGCCAAAAACGAATGATGACATGGACACTTGAGTGCTTTTCTGTTTCTCTTTATGCACCATCACAGTATCCGTTTTCCTTTCTGGAAAATTAGAGGAGCAACAACACACCTCTGTTCATACCAGTTGGTTTCCATCAGTTTTACTGGAAGGTGCTGCGAGTGTGGCTAGAGACTCGTGCTCCCAAGAGGGAGCGCTTCGATGAAGACCGCGACTTTGACTAATCCTGAGGGTGCGCACTATTCGGGAGAAGCCTGTTGTCACTAGATTTATAGCGGGTAGGGATGTTCGGTCGGAGTTTTGGTATTCATCCGCTACGTGTTTTTCGAAAATTGAACTATCCTGATGCCCGTGAGGAGTATGTTGCTTGGACTCTGACGTGTTCAGCGCAATTTCAGTCGAGGTTCCTTATGAAGATATTCTATTCAGGGCATCACAATGCAATAACGAAAACAGGTATTGAATGTGGAATTTTGGCACAGCTGGCTTATAGTAGTTACAGTAGACCAACAACTTCTAGGTATTCCCCAGGGCTCGCTGGAAAATTGAAATTTGTTTGTGACGCTTGCCTACTGTCAGCGGTCAAGTAGCACGGGTTGAATCCCAATTGTGAATTCCACATTGACGGACACCCGTTAATAGCTTCGGATCACCCTAGATCTTAACTAAATTCAATCAAATTCGTTTCGAATCAGAATTAGTTTTCTTTCAGTCCTCAATTTCATGAATCAGCCCTGTGCAGTATTTCTGGCGCGTTTTTCACATCGTAGCGTTCGCGTCACGAATGGACTGTCTAGAAAAAACATACTCTACCAAATCGTAACGCTTGTTCGTGAGCGATATTTTTTATGGTTTGTAATAGTATTAATAACACAAGCGAGTACCGCATCAAGGTCAAGTTAAGGGGGCGACTCAATTATGGTGGTGTGTTGTGCTGAACACCTCAGTAACGCGGGTGACCAGGAAGTATTACGCATAGTAAAGTTGCTCTTAAGGGATGCTGTGAATGACACTGTTGGGCTGTTGAACTTCCAGTTCAAAGGTACCATGTGCTTGTGAAATGCAGCAGCATTCGCTATTGTAATCGTGCCACCCCAGTGACTGCACTTTAACTACGAGAGGAAAGGTTATTCCTTCGGAAGCCGTCATCTCGTCGAGGAGGATCTTTCATCGGTCATGCCTGTGCTCAATCTCGAAGAGCTCAGCGCATACAGAGATCATATTGTAAAACATTTGACAACGAAACCGAGAGGGGTGAACCTAATGCGAAACATCTAATGTTTTATGTGAATAACTCATTTTTCAAATAGCTAATGGCTAAATGCGAATGTCTACGATCTCCAAGAGACCGACTTTGTGTGCAGTAAGTCGTGACAACCTCGCGTGATTCATTGAGAAAATTCGTGGCGTCGTGGTACCCGCCAGGCTGTCTAACACAACGAACAAAGGTATCCCGTACTACTGATGCTGTGCACTGCAATCAATGTCCTCTTTAAAAGCACGTAAATTCCCTACAACTCTCAAGTACAAGCCTGTTCTATCTGAGCATCTGGCGTATTGTATTAATAATAGCCCCTCTGTCCTTCATCCTAGGTGACCGAAGTTCATAAAACGGTATGTTCGGCGACAATTGTTGTCAGTGAGCTCTAAAAATGAGACTAGTACAATGTCTGTGTCTTGGCATTACTTGCCCAGAACAAACAACTTAGGACCGGAGGAGGACTATACAAATAAGAGTAAGGTGGATACGAACGGTAGTTCACTCGTCTCTAGACACGATTGTGGCCGTCAGCCCAACAAACTACCAAAGTTTCTCTGCACAGATCTGTACTTTCAAATTGGAGCTACATTGTGCTCCTGCCTTAGAGTGATCTAGATCGCTGCAATCCATATATATATATATATATATATATATATGCATGATTACCTGTTCAATAAAAGGCCCATACAATCTATCAGTATGACCAATATTAGGAACATTTGCCCTACTTTCACTCCAATAATTGGGGTGCAACTTTCCAACAAGGTTTAGAAATACTTGTTTAAAACCATTTCTCGGTAAAGGCAATTAGGCGAGTCTCAAAACTCCTCAGTAGACCAGAGATATTAACCCACAAAGTTAATGATGGGATTAAAAACGATGGCATCTTTGCATTACTAGCGTTTTCTTGATCTAGCCTTCCAGAGGAGCAGCGTGCTAAACCGATCATTCCTACTTTCGGCTTTTTAAAACACACGATTACTTCTCCAGGTGAAAATAAACCTGCCGTCACTGAGAAAATCAGAATTTCAACTCCGTTCTGGTTCAGTGGAACTTTCGTAGACCCGGAATACTTGTCATTTTGCTTTTATGAAAGACGAATATAGCAGAACTTATGAGCAACCTCAGTCAAGTGTTGCTCGAATAGAGTAGCCCATTTATATAAAAGCCAAAAACGAGAAAAAGTCGCTGGAAGAAAAGTATCCATAATAGTAAGGCCCTAGAATAAGAAAAGTACTACTTATAAAAGTGTGATGAAAAATTAGGGGACATATGGACAGGTGAAGTTTAGTTTTTACACACAAGCATCGTCAAACCAGGCAAGCGAGGTTTAAGTTTTCTCGAAACCAACGCAGAGCTAGTAACTTAGGTCTCTTATAATAACAGATTGAATCAGTGTTGAATTTTGGTTCGAATGTCCTGTTGTTTAGTGTAGGTTGTGGAATAGTTAAGGGGGAAATTTTTCACGTCATATTATCATCAAATTAGAAGTAGGTCAGAAGGACGAGTAACTGATATGATGGGTGAATCTTCGATCTGAGAAGTCGTCATTCGAGGAGTCAGTCAATACATGATGTGGATTCCGTGAGAGTTGAGCTGCGCTGCATCATATCTGAGTGCGAGTTAATCACCCTGTTGACTAGTCGCTCATAGCCGAATGGTTTAGCCTTCAACTACTAGCAGGAATGTCGCGAGTTCGAAGCTCCCTAGAGTTGTACATATCTGATGATTCTCAATAAAGATGAAACGGGTGTGTAGTGTTTCTCAGCTTTTCGGTGTAGGTTTATTTCATTTATGCGACGAAGTCTGGATAAAAATTTGGATAGAGTAGAATCTCCGCTCACACTCACCAAGAAGAATTTCTAAGTGAAATTAAACAGGCGTTTAGAGTGCTAGTTGAAAGAGATTCCACTCATTGATTCGTGGTCTAACTTAACTCCCGTTTCTATTCTTCCACCACTGCCAAGTCTTTAGGGCGAGCGCCCAGCAGGAGAGAACGCTCAACAAAGAATCAACTCGCACGGAGCATGTACACTAGGGTTTGTTTTAGCCATCCAAATCACCAAGACATATCTAAGATCTTGTAAATGGACTACAACCATTTAAGATCATTTAGGATTTAGGAAAACACTTCTCCTGATATTAATCACACGTGGACTTCGGTACACCAACACATGTACCTGATCCATCTTTCCCGGATCTTATCAGCCAGTAACGAAGGTCAGTGAGTGAGACTTAGAAATGAGCTATTCTAGTTTTAACTAGTGTTTTTAGAAAACCTGGGGAAATCATGCTAAAATTTGGTTTCAAGTTATTTGTATGATTACCTGTAACTGAAATCTGTTCCGTTTAGATAGGTTCAGTTAATCTACACAGTCAACTTTACCAGAGTGACTACAGCTGTGCAGACATAAAGTGGAGTATCCTTTCAGTCACGATCTTCTGTATTGTCGTATGTGGCTAATATAAGTCTAAAACCACCATAGATCGGAATTCGAATTTTCACCCTAACTCACCTTATAACCAGAGCGGTATTGTGAAATTGTGTGATAACTTGTAAACAGAAATGATTCTGTGTACACCTCATTGAAACGTTCTGTTCGAATGTACACACCAGAACACTTTTTCTTGTTGCAAACTGAACCAGACATACAGTAACCTGGTCCATGTGGCACATGCCAAAACAATACCATCCCTTGTCTGGTCGTTACCGTCTCGGCCCTGAAGCAACCGTCAGCTCAGTGAGTCTGCGCAAACTTCGCTAGTTCGAACGTTCCAACGCTGTTCGCACCAGCCAAGCTCAAGGCACGTTTCTGCTCTAGCCACATTGCTGTGCCCCCAAGGTTTGTCAAATCAGCACAGCAATTCGAGTGCTTCAGCAATCGTAAATATGGCCGAGTGATCGACAGCCTGGGAACGGCAGTTGACAGCGCACAGCATTCACTGCAAAACCGCTCAATGCGGAACATTCATTTGCCGATGTCAGTGCCACAGAACCTTAAACAATTGCTGGTTTGGAGATAAAGAAATAAAGCAATGACAGTGAAGAGTTGAAAACAAAATTCAAGATAAGCTGTCTTCGCAAAATTCTAGTAAACTTGGTGAACAAACTGACTGAAAAGTTCCGGTTTGTATACAGATCCTTTTTGAAAGGCTTCTCCTATAGCTTGCTATGGAATACATGTGAAAAACAAAATTTCACTTGTGAATGCAGGTTAAAAAGGAGAGTGACTAATTTTTTGAACCGAAATTTCATCAGGTTGCTAAAACGATTCTCATCGGTTTTTGCCAAATTACTTTACAATAGCAGTGCTTCAACTGAGCTATTTGCACGTATCATGCTTTGAAAGTTATGTAGCGGCAAACGGTAAGTCTGGTTTCCAGAGTGCAACACGACCGATCTTACTACAACCACATGAGGTGCCCTATTCAGGACAGAACCCATATTTAATTGTTTTCGAACACTGATCAGGTTCAGCATTTAAAAATCACACCTCTAACTTCAAGGCTCATAGGCTCGGGCCTGAACAGATTTTCCACGAAGAACGTGAAGACTTAGGACTTGCACACTTGACACCTCTTGAGCAGCTGAATCTCCTAACAAATCTGTTCATAAGGTTCAAGTAATATTGTACTTTAATTACTATTTTGCGATAACAAACTACATTTGTTTTCATACCAGTAACGATGGACCAGGTGCCCTCAAGTTCTTACACGATATTTTCACTAGTAAGTGGTAAAATGAGACTGAGCCCATCAGCACTGCATACTTTTGGATGTGCTGGTGCATGCACTTTGGATACGCACGGCGGCCGCCCAAATTATTTTATCGCATGTGAACAGCTGAAAACATCTCATGTAAATTATTCTATGTGGTACTCCGACGTCCCGCAGTGACTATGTCAATGGACTAGCTCACCTGTCAACAAGTCCTGCTAATTAAATACTAGGCAAGTTTGTTTTGTTACGCTACCCTTGCATGTCCGATATCCAGGGTGCAAAACCCTGTGCACTCAAAGATATGTACTGATGATGGACACTAATAAGGGCGGCACCTCGTCCTTTGGTTTAGGTTCATTGGACTGATAACATCAGAACAAGCGGGAAAACTTTTAAAAGGAGACTGCTGTGGAAACGATTTCCGCGCCTACTAACAATTCACTTAAGTTTAGCGCGAACAGCTACTTTTCTTGTTTTCAACTACATAGGTAATTGCTCACACATCAATGGTTCGTTATAATTCAGAAGACAGGATCCGACGTCAACGGTGACAGGTTTCTTAGTCGGTAGTATCCCAGTAGCATCTCAAGTAGTGGTACCTCAAGTATCAAATGTAAGTGAAAAATTTAACCAAATAGTAATATAAACCATTGTGGAAATACAAGGACAAGTGAATATTTGTGGAGTCAGTGTATAAAACTGTGGAAAGGCTCAAAGTATTTACTTTTTCCAAGAAGAAACGCTTCAAATGAAGAGAAAATTGGGCATCATATTAGCCTATCTGTCCTATCATCAGGAGAGTTTTTAAATCTGTCGCAGTGCTTCTTTTGAAACGTCATCTCGTGCAGTCAAAATTCAAGCAAGTTGAGGTCGGACTGCGCCATAGTAATCAAGCAGCTCCTCGTAAATGGATGGTGGCAAGCTTAACATACTGATAAGGATACAGAAGTTCCAGGGTTAGTAATTAGTGGTACAAAAATGCCGTTTCATCGGAGAGGGGTTTCTTCACACAACATTTCCATTCTTTAGATCGCTTAGTTATGGAAGAACAATCGCCTGTTAAACAGAAAAATTGTTTCCAGGGGACGAACGTGCAACTACCGCTTCACTCTCGTGGGCAATCACCAGACGGAAGAAGAGTTTAATCGCTAAGTGAGAGAGGAGTAAATCAGTGGCTGCGAAGTCAGGTTGCACTGGTGAAAGAAGATAAAGAACTTGGTCTGGTATTCATGCAGTCGAGGGTTCAGTCTTCGAACCAGTATAGTCAAGAATTCTTTTACGCCTTTTTGGAAAAAAGTCACTTTAATGTGGAACCCAGGTAAATGATTTCAAAATAAAAATCAGTTAACATGTGAAGATCAGAGAACCCAAAGGCGACAGTGATACAGTTAGTGGAAGTGTCATCTTGGTAGTCTTCACATGCAATCGATTCAACTGCCCACATAATGGCAAAGGCTTCATCTGGTACGCAATGACTGACCATAGCTGGTCCAGAGCCTGTTTGGAGCTTGTTCACCATACTTGAAGAGAAGTTTTAGCTACACGTGTGAGATTTATTGAAACCTTTTTCAATGTGTTTTAAATATGTTATATTATTAAGTTGGAATATTATTCCACACTTCATTCAGGATTCCTTCTAGTTTTGATGAAGGAATATATCTGAAGCCTGTCTACCTCAATGCGAAGAATAGCAAGCAATTTCTTGTTTGTTCTGAACACTGTGGTTTGTTATTACTTTCCATTCACTGCGGTTTAGTTTTTTTTTCATGCAACTTGATCAAGCTCCAAAGTGGTATGGTGCAAAGCACTTCTTTTTTTCCTGTGCATGAGAGTTATTCCTAAACCGCACTAACTTAAATGATGTTTAATGCTGTATCGAAGAGTAGTAGTCACCACTGCTAGATGTACAAGTAACGGTGCCTTGCAAACCTCATGTTGTTGAATTAGTTGTGAATTTGCAAGCAACACTTCATATCAAGTAAAGGAGTCAATTGGCATCGATTTCTACTTGGCAGGTAGCTTGCTCCGGGTGGTTGAGAACTCGAGTCAAACGAGTTTTGTTCGCCACCAGGTGGTGGTTTTATGTTGCAAGGGGACATAATACAAGGATAAAAATACAAAAGCTACAAATAAAATGCACTAAGGTTGCCTCAGCTGGAAATTTGTGTAAGAGGTAGGAATAAACTAATGGTGCACAATGTCGAGGTGAACAGCAACCAGCAGAAGTGTATTCCACAGGTGAATCCCACAAGGATGATGTCGAAAGCAGTTCTCTGATTGGACGGTCTCACGGGGTGGAGGATTGAAAAGTACATTTAACCTTTATAAAGAAAACTAAGGGACTAGGGAAATGTGAAGCCATTTGGAAGAATGTGTGGTGTGACGGATTTGAAAATGAGATGATACAAAACAGACGTGTTTTTCCGGCAAAAAGTTATGAAAGAATGCTCCACTAGGTGCTGAAGATTCAAACTGTATGAGCCAGGAAGGATAAATAGATACAATGAAAGCAAGATATGCGTTGAGGCTCTTATGTCCAACTTGGAACTAAAAACTCGGGAGTGAACTATGGTAATCAACCTCTCTTTTGCCAAACGGATGCATTATCCATTGAGCTATCGAGAATGTATGCTCCATGTGAATGACACATTTGATTATTCATGCCTCAGTATCTACCAAGTCCCCTGAAGAGAACGCCTAAACCTTTTTCACATTCAGCTTAAGATATCGGAGATTCTAACATATAGAATTTCATATAGCATTACTTCAACGTAATGCAGGACGAAACCGATCGTGAGTTGTCGGAGAGTCTTCGGCCACCTTATGAGTACAGTGTTCCGTCATCGGCAAATCTCCAACTAACTAAAGACGAATTAAATGAGGGCAAATGACACAGTAAACAAGAGAGGAGACGAAAAAGTTGCTAGGGTTGGTAGCAAGTAGGGAGGATGTCTGTCCAGGTTGTAGGGTGAACTTCGCCTACCAGTTAAAGTTTCCTCGAAAGATGTTGACAATATCATACTTGTAGATTTGTATACGTTTGCGGAGTTGAGGGGATGAAATTCAGTAGCGAATTCTGAATAAGCATTCTGATGGCGTTACTGCAGCAAAAAACGGTGATTTGACTGCCCCGTCGTCTTTGTTAGGATCTGAATTGGCGTCGCTTTGCTGATTAGCATATGGTTCCGCCTGGGATGTTTCGGTTATCCATGGATTTAGAATTAAGTTCCGCATAAACGCTATCAGGCCGGAGGCTTGGTTTATCATAGCTGTATGATCATTGCCTTTGTAACACTTGGTAGCTGAGTGGTATGCTCTGTATCACTATGTGCTCCATTCCAATGATGTATTTAGATTTCCCATTTTGAGTATCTGCCATCAGCTTATTTAAGGTGTTTAGCAAGTTAAGGTGCTTGAAGATAAACGGTGCAAGCTGGAAAGTGAACTGGAATACAAAAACTTTACTCAAGCATTGCGCACTACAAGTAACAGGGAAAGTAATCCGCTATCCAAGTAAGTCAGGGTGCATAGTACACTGTAGAATGTACCTTATGGTTATAGAGTAAATAGTTCAAAGAAAGAAGTAGTTGTGGCGTTGAAATGTATAGAAGGTTGCCATTGACCGGCACTATGCAGCATTAAAATTCGCACACAAAACAACGACAAGCGGATAGAGGGTGTTTTAAAGCTTGCCTCACACCATCAAAATCCCGGATGAACCCTATTCCCAGTGTTTCACTGTTCTTATCACTCACTAAATTCAAGTGTGACTAGTAGCGTTAAGTCCAGTACGCTTTCTATTCGGCAATTCGACTCTAATTTTGAAGGAACAAGTTAACAGGAGTAAACGGAAAGTTGCGGAATGTAGAAACCTGTGAGAGAAAGTTTAATCAAATCGTTAGCTTGTTTGCACCCAAAAGCTCCCCAGGACTACTCATCGGGAGTGGGGGACTAGAAAAGGACGATACCACCACGAAAAAGGGGACTGGTACACTTAGGGATACATCTTTCTGCAATAAAATGGTCCGTGCAGTCGCTTATAGCGATAGAAACCGATGAGTAAGACGGACCGTGTCAAAGTTTCAGAAGTTTGTGGAAAGTTTTCAAGTCAGTATTCCCGACAGGGCTGTGGTTGATACTAAACAGCATATTTATTTGATTATTCATTGCACCGGTAAGACTAAGGCACTTATATAGGACTGTTTATTACTACCGAAGAACGGTGGCTTTGTAAAGAACATGAATATTCTTTCACAAAAAGTTCGGACGGCGCGACGGCACAACACCAACAGTATGCTGATAGAAGGAAACATAACTGTTTAGGGGGCTGACGCTCTACGGAAACTGATACGGGGGATTAAAAGATGTGAGATTTCCCTCGCGCAGTTGTGTCACACTGCGGACCCGAATTGTTCGACGAACCTGAAGCGGATCGTTTTGCCGTTACCCAGGTATTTTTCAACGGGAATGGAAAAAGGTGGGAGAAAATATTGTACATAAACGGAAAGAGCTGCAGTTCTATCAGCCGATTCTGTTTCGTGGAAAGTCTATCGGCAGTGACAAATGTTTACCGTTAGAGAGACAATGACGTTGGTCCTGGATCCAGTTAAAATGCAGGCCAGTTCAACCAACGGACGGAGTTTCCTCGTCCACACCTGAGGGCTGTTGCATCTAAGGTCTTAAATTGTCCAATATGTGTGGCTATCGGCTCAGTATACATTTGCACCGCATTCCCAATCAATCTACAAAAGGAAGAGCCCCATGTGTGGAGAGGACGTAAGCTGTGCTTAAACTTCATAAAGCCAAATGTACAAGCAGATGAATGCCGAGCACCTTAGTACTGCGAAAGACCAGGATGTGACAAACAACGTCATCCGTTGCTGCGCACTGCTACCCGTATGAAGCCATCTCCCACACCGACTGATAATATTTACTCAAGTTCTGCGTAAAATCCACTAAACTTCTTAGGTTTTTTTCTGGTGCATCCTGTTGGTCCCAGTAAAGATGTACTGCACTTTGCTCCTCTTGGGCACCAGAAGAAGACTGATAGAAAGCAAAGCCTGCAGACGTACTTGCAATTAAACCAAGAACGGAATACCACAGGCGAAGAGCTTGCCGTTGATTGCTTCACTTCTGATTCGAAATTGGCCACAATGTACACAATCGTCAGCAGGTCTTCGTCTGACCAAGAAGTCTTTTTGAATTTATTTGGTAACTATTCATTTGATATGATGTATCCATACCATCTTCTGGGCTTCTAATTAGATACAGGCTGAGTAACACTGCCGCCATGATGCAGCCTGGTTTCATCTCCGTTTGAGTGTTTGGATCTTCACGCATAGCTCCACAATTCTAAACATTGACCTTCAATTCGGGGGGAAGACTTTTGAGAAACTGACAAGTCAGTTTGGGCAGTCCACCTTCCGAACAACAATCCACATTGCCTCTATGCCCACCAAATCAAAAGCCACTGTGAGACCAACAATAGGACGTACGGCGGTTGGATGCTTTCACAGCAGTTATCTTACATTTTTTCATTAAGAAGATAAATAGGTGTTGTTCTGTCCACTCTGGAATCCAAACTGTTCCTTCGATCCGACCAAACACAAACACTTTGTTTCCAGCTGATTTGCTAGGATGCGATCTAAGAGTTTGCCCAATTAGATTGAATGCAGTATACTGGCATTCTTGCAGTCCTGTGGAATATTCATGACCTCTCATACTTAACGTGTATATATATATATATATATATATATATATATATATATAGTAGTCGTTACACACCAAGTTCGAACACTACGGCTAGTAATCGGTCACTTCCGCATGCTTCCCTATTTTGCATTTGCGAGATTTGTCAAAAAGTTCAGCTTTTTAGCGTCAAAGAATAGTTTTCGCTATATGTTAAGTTACTTGATTCTGTTGATACTACCCGACTTGCAGCTGGTGGCTTGGTACCACGAATAAGTGAGTCTTCTAAGCAAACAGAATAGCTCTAGCGTTTCTGAGCATTTGAGCTGTCCGAACGTTTTGAAGAAGCTACAGAAACTGGGTTTTTGGTTCGTAAGCTAGTTTGATGCCCCAACGAATTGCTACTTAGGATAGTGACCTGTTTGCGACTGAAGCCTTTTAGAGCATTTCATCCACCATTGTTTAGCTCACTAAGACGTGAAATTTCTCTTGAGTGCATGAATTGATGGGTTCTTCCGTATTGCGATTAATTGCAGACATTTTAAACAAAAAATTACTGCGTGGTCATTTCTTCCTCCAGCTTTTGCTGGTACGGCTTCCCACATTTGCTTTCTCATTACAGGCCGTTTTTCGCCAACTAACTCTCATACAGTTGCTTTCGACAAACCTTTGGGTAAATCTGGATAAATCTATCAAGTTTTTTAATATGTGGGCACATGGTTCCGTGATTTTGTTGTCAAAGTTGTACTCTCGGAGTCAGGTGTGAATTCAGCCGTACCAAATGGCCCCTGTTGCACTCAGTATCACGCATTACTATGGTGAGAAAAACGTCTTGGAAACCTCTCTGTCGGACAGTTACACAAGCAATAAGGAGCCTTCCTCAAGGTTGCTAAATTAGTGTAGAAGTAGGGTTTGTGTGCTGCGCTGACATCGATGACTATCTGACTAGCTTCTCGGTTCCTTTGTTTTAATCTTATCAGAAAGCCAACGGCGAGCAGATTGACTAAGTGCCCCGATCCCTCATTGTGTGAGCATTTATAATAAGGGCGGTCTTAAAGTAAAGCCCTATTATTCGCTGCGTCATGAGTGTAAGAGTTTAGGGCTTTCGTTTCAGACGATCAGCATCTCCATATGTAAGCGGCAGAGATGCACACTTAACTCGCGGTGTGATAAGTTACAGAAGGCTGGTCCAAAAAACGGCACACACTGATGGTTCAGCGGCTAACCGTAACCACCGACTTGTCAACTACTACTATCGAGATAACTGTGAAAGTTGGGGGGACATGTGCAGCTCAGAACATATCTGGTATAGGCGACAGCATCGGGAGTGGAGCATTCATGCAAAATCCCTTAGTTTTTTGGGCCAGGCCGGTTCCCCACAGCTAGATGGATCAGATTTCTCGCTGCCTGGCTGGTCAGACCAAAATTTTGAATTTTTGGGGCGGACTATTTCAGACAGTTTCAGGTATGTAGCTCGAACATCCGGAAATGAACCAATCCTCAAAACTGCAATCAGACGCAAAAGTATATGGTTTAGGGAGGAGCATTAATCGATAAATGAATCTTGGAAACTGGATAAAGATATTGGTGGAACGCCTAAACTGTGGAGTCGACGAAGCAAATTGCACCACTTTGAGACCAATCACGATTAAAATCTTGGCAAGTACATGTTCACGCATAGAGTTTGATTTATCAGAACATTCCGGTAGTGATCTAGAGACCCTAAGGTCCTGTTGACTCTAAGACTGTATGATAATGGAAATAAGTCAAGTCCAGAAAATAAATTCTGCTGATCAGAAGGCATCATGACAGTCTGAGGGATACAAAGATAGGATGATAGCTAAGCCGAATTAAATCTATGGGGAAGTGCCACTAAAAAATCGAGATTATTTGAGCGAGCCTAATTTGACTTCATACGGCATCTCGAAATTCTATTAACATCCGACGCCAAAAACTATTCATAGGCTGCACAGAAGCAGATTAGGTTGCAGAAGAACACTGGGAGGTAAAAACTGGGAGACTGCGAACGATTTTCAAGAAGTTAAACTCACTGGGATACACATCTCTTGTCCTTTGGTTCCAGCGAACGTTTGAAAACCTAGAGCTCTTTCGTGTCATGTGTTTGATATGCATTATCCTCAGAACCACAATATTGTGTACTCCCCTAACAAGTGCACAGGATACTGGTTAAGCGAATTTTTAAAGACATCCATTTTCCTCAATACGTTTCAGACCAGAAGTTTATTGGTAACATTATGTCTTCTTTTCTTGTTTAATGGCTTTTCATTTGCATCTCCCTGCATAAAACCATAGATTACATTTGTGGTATGACGCGTATAAACTGAATCTGTTTGGAAATATCAGAAATCATAATTGAACAGCCGTTTAAATGATGCAGAATAAACGTTCGATTTGTGCTCATTGGTAATCTTCTCAATCTTTGTACGTGAAAATGGAACATCCGATCACAAACCGGACCAAGGCTAGCTAACATATTCCTGTCCGAATTCGAAAATCCAACAGTCGAAGTAAAATTTCCCCACCCGCTCGAAACTCACTGTCAGATCTACGGAGGGTGTATTTTTGTGTCATGGTAAAAACGACAGCCTAGTGGAAAATTTAGAATCCTTTAACGATGCACATCCGGTCAGTCTTGTTGTGAAACTGAGGGAGAAAATCACTTACATTCCCAGGTATTGTAGGTACTTAGCGAAGTGATGATAGCATAAAAGTGAATGTGGGTTGAAATTCCGTCTGGAGTGATAAGTACACATTTTTCTAGCTATGTACCATTGGCAGTAAAAAGGAATTTCGTGAGGTATCCGTGCTATGGGAAGAAAAAAACAGGAACAGTAGAAGAATTAGAATTAGCAGAATTAGAATGTTTTTCAAAATCCTGAGAATCAGTGGTTTTCCTGACTTATACAATAGAAAGGAAAGAATACTTCTTTTATGGTGAACCATCAGCATCATGTGCCACGAAATTCGAGAAAATTAGTACCATCATTTGAAGACAACATTTTTAACAGAGAGCTGAAGCCTGAGGATTTACAACAACTGAGCTGTAGATGACTGTTGACTACTAAGACTGATTTCAGGCTCAACGTTCTTGTCAAGCCATATTGATATGTGTTTGTCAGTTTGCTTGCTCTAGTGGAGTACACAGAATAGGCAAAAATGTCTAGATCCTTTCAAAGCGCCTACTTTTGAAGACAGCGTGTTTGGTGAAACAAGGTCCATGAACTGCGCGGTTTCGGCAGAACTGGCGGATAGTGCATATCAAGATGGCAATAAAGCCTTTGCGGTCATTTATCTTGTCAGTCAAAAGCTACCTTGCCTCTTCGCACAACCGAGGCTGTTGAGAATTATTCTCCAAATCAGATCTGTTTGTCCCTGTGCATAAAACACACGATCGAGCACAGTTCTCTTTTTGTC
>SJOL01004206.1:187696-198927 GCA_004794785.1 Opisthorchis felineus | reverse complement strand
TTTCGTTGGGTATTACTCGAAGTTTACTCAAGTTCGCCAACCAGAATGGAGATGAGTTGCTTGCAATCGATCAGCCTCATTAGTTTGTCTTCCAACCCTAGCTAGCTAATTTTGGTTGTTGGTCTGTTCGCGGAGCTTGGCAATTGGATTGCAAACGTTTCATCACCAATCGAGGTGACATCGTCAGTGCGGGAGTGAGAGGGCGAATTCCTCCTCTTCTGTCTGTGCTTATACGGTTTCTAAACAGCATCTGGTAGCTCCGAAGTGACCGGTTGGGCCAGAGGCCGTCTTCGTGCAGTTTCCGCAATCATCAGTCTGATCATACGCCTACGTTCTGTCTAATGAGCTTCCATACCTCAGGATGGTTCAGTCGGTAAGATACACGCTAGCTAAACTGTGGCTTTCAGCAGGGGCCAGGCGTGAAGAAGACGTCTTTGTTCTCTTCCTTTAAGATGTTGCAGAACCGTCCGGGTTCTCAAAGAGTTAGACAACCCTGTTAAAAGCAAGAGAACCAAGTGTCTTTGGAGACACTTGGAGACACAACTGACGAGGAAACAGTGAAGTCTGGCTCGTCTTCTCTTACACAGAAGAACTGGAACATTTTCACCGCAGACTTTGATACCTTTCACAACTTTAGCGGCAGTCTGCAAGGCAACAGCAACAAGATCACCTACTTTGTGTTGTCTGATTCCTCAGATATAAATTCAGGCCTCTATGGCCCGCTGGTGGATGTTTGGGACCAGGTTGACTGGTACAGATATTTTCCCTCCACTAAGACTTTAGGCGCGACATGATTTATTGAATGATTTTTAAAAAATGATCTTAGTTTATCGGTTTCAAGCAGGACAGGCGAATAACTAATGCAAGTTGGCAAGCACATGTCAAGCTTTAGCATCAATACACGCGCAATCGAAGAAAAAACGAAAAGTGATAGCAGCCAAATGACACAACATTCCACATTCTTGACTCCATGATGACTGCTTTCCGGAAGAGAATTGGTGTTATTCGTCTATAAATTACGAGTGCAGTGTTCAAAATGAGCAAAACGCAACAGTTTTTCATGGCATGCACTGTTATGCAAGAGGCCCCGTGAACTTATCGATGAGGACCTTCGGATAACATGTAAGCTTTCGCTGTATCGTGTTACGATATTACTAACGGGTATATAAGTACTCTGAGCACTTATGTGGCGGGAACTGGGATATATGGAAACAAATACCAGCTTGTGGGTGGGATGATCTAGTTCAGCCTGTGTTTATCTGCTTCATCTAGTTTCCGGCTGAGGCGCTTAAGCCCATCTGAGCAACATCTTTGCAGCATTTTGGACCTCCGTTTTCCTCGGCAATACAATCCACTGGAATATGTCCTGTTGACGCTGTTTTAATTGTCAAATAGTTCCCACGGAGTACATGTACATTCGTAGAGTAATGAGCAAGGCATCTGCACGTTAAGAACATCCTTGTTGGCTATGCAGCCGAAATGGTCCTCGGTCGATGATGTCACATGACTGTCAGTCGGCAGTTTTCTAGAGGACAACAAGATGAACAAAAAGTCACTACCACACCAAGAGTAAAGGAGCCGGAAAACTGGACAACTTTCTAATTATCTAGACTTCTCTAGACAAGGATCTCCAGCTCTTCTGTGAGCCAAAGATAGGGAGATGAATTTGAGAGGTATTGCCTGACTTCTCAGCAGGGCAAGCAGCGCAGCACAATTTCAATCGTATGCTTTTGGAAACTTGCAACCATACCATCACTGAGGTACGGGACGGCGAAAAAACACCGCCATCTTTCTACTCATGAGTCAATTGTGTATGTTTAGTCCCGTCTGATGCATTCTAACGTTTGTTGATAAAATGCTTATGTTCGGTCTTCTATTATCGCTTGGGCTACAGAGAGCACAAGATTTGAATTTTCCTCAACGTGCTAACTTCTACGTAGGACGGATTTCTCCATTGTAGCGACGGTAAAGCGAGACACTTTTTGGGAAAACGTTTCGGTCACTTTGATTATTATGCTAATAAGGATAGTCTTTCCAAGCAAAGATTAATTTCCATTAACGCTCAGGGTCTTTTCGACATTGGGAATAGCGGTGAAGTTTTCGTATTTTTTTGAGGTCAGCTACTTATGGTGGCAAATTTTGACGTCTACCTTTTCACCTTGTAAGTGTCGGTGTTTGAAAACTAAGACAAAGAAATACAATAAGCACACTTTTGCATACCACTTTAGTTAGTGAGTGAGACCCGCCTTAAATCCTAGCTGAAACTCTCGTTTACGAATGGTGTCACCATTCGTAGGTCAGGGTATTATGACATCTCGATTATCGTACTAACTAAAACATGAGGTGGGCTTTGTTCGGTACATTCCATTGGGGAATAAGATAGACGGGGATTCATGTGAGCCTCTCATGCAATCTTAAATGGCACGCAAATGAATGCATCTGTCGGAATTTGTACAATTTGGGTTCGCGTTGAACATGAGGTTGACAGAAACTGTGGGATTGTGCTTACCCGAGAAGCTCCAAGAAGGGCAAAACCGAAACTCTTCGTGCGCTATCGAAGAGTTTTCAGTAAACTTATGGATACCGTGTTATTTTATATACGTTATATGAGACAAAGAAAGTTACACCTCGAAACCTATTTGTCAAAAGTACTTTTGTCCGAGATGTGTAGTTACATCGGTTAGTGGGCGACTCAAGAAGGCGTAGCACACCTCGTGCATGTATATGGTTTCGAAATTAGATGACTAAAACTCACTGATTTTATGACTAGTGTGTTACGTCTATCCATTGATTTCATCTTGTAGTTGCTCATGATCTTTCATTCGTGGAGTCATTTTTTGCTCACGTAACTTACTACCAACTTTGTTGGAACACCCCCTCACGTTTGAATGGATATTTTTGTCATTCCTTAGACGCCAGTCATTTTATATGCGAACTGCGATAATAGACTTGTGACGAACAGTCTTGGCAATTGCTTGACTCGCCGATCAAAATATGCGTGAATGACAGCTGGCCCATGCTGACGTTTTTGCTGAGCGAACGGGCGTTGTCACGTGACGTGTTGTTGTCCGAATGAAATGGACAATACACCCATTCATAATTCCGTTGGACAGCGCGCATTTTCAGAAATGGCAAATTCGTAGCTTAGAAAGTGTCAGTATTTCTTCACGCAACAGAACGGGTTTCTACGGTTATAATGGTAGTGGAGCACTTGTTGGTCACAGGGTTATTTACATTATCCGGACAACAAGGAAGCCTACTTATTAGGACATTAGTTCATGAACTCGGACACGATTTCAAGGTGCTTAATTCACTTCACACCTACACATGGTTCAAATAAAACTTGTTTGCGCAGAGCCAAAAATGATATTAGGATGATTAGGTAAACATGCTTGGGCCTATTTAGAGCCATTGGCTATCCAAAGCATGTTGACAACCACATCCACATTGCTCGCAAAAACACAAATTGTTGACAATATGCAGGAGTCCGAAGGTGAAATGCATGTTTCTACGAGGACTGGCATAAATGATTTCTGGTTGCTTCACTAGACTACGTTGCTCAAGGGCTTCTTCGGCCATGTCACATCAGAAAACCTACGCTCTTTAAAAGACGTCAATAATGAACACCATAGTAATAAACACCCATAGTACGGTTTAGACGATCGTTCAAACACAGACTACAGCATTCTTAATCATCATGCCGCCTTACTGTACCTTTGTTTGCTCTGGATCATATCTTATTATGACACCTCACAATGACGGTCAGTCAGTCATGACCCAACTTCAAACCTCATGAATCGAACCAGCACGACGCTCAGGAAACTTCAAGCAAAACACGAGATTAACGAAATACACTCATTTGCCAACCAATTTTGTTTTGTAGGAGACTCACCTGGAAACCAGCTGAATCTCTCGTTTATGGTGTTTTTAAGCGATTGAATGTGCTGCGCCTGGTCGCCTCATGTTTCAGTTGGTACGATATTCGAGATATCGCGATACATGTATAGACGTAATACACTACTCATAGGGTTGCTGAAAACACTTCGACAGCCCAAGTTCGGTTTCGCCCTTATTGGGGTCCATCAGTTGGACGCAGTCCCTGAGTTTCCGTCAGCCTTATGTTCTACTTGATAAGCCCCAAGAGGAGCGAATCCGGTCGTCGGGTGTCGAGAGTATTCAGCAACCTTGTGAGTAGTTTCCTTTGTGAAAATATAATGCGATATCTCGAATATCGTACGGACTGAAACACGAGGCGCCTTTGTAAAGCACATTCAATTGAAGAAGATTATAAGCGAGAGATTAAGCTGAGTCTCGCGTGAAAACCAAATTGATTTGCAATTGAGTGTAGGAGTCCTCCTGTTCTACCTGCTGCCACAGGCACATTCAAATTAGCACAAGCGGTTGTAGATGATGCTACATTTTAGGAACTCCAGGTCCACATCTTTGGTGAATCTGAGGGCTATGAGTGATGAAATGACAGACGTCTAAATTATTCCTTTGCGGGATGATATTTGGCTTGATAATCTTCTATCAGTAGCAAGAGTTTTGATTTTGAATGCTGCTTGGCCCACTTTTGTAGACGACTCGAACAAATTTTTCATGAAATAAAAATGAAACATTCAAAGTCGTGGAGGCTCAGGGAACTTCATCTTTTAAAATATAGTAAGCTGAGCTGCCAAAATGTCGTTCTGCTTACAATACAACTAAAACAGGATTTCTCGGTAGCAGCTATTCACTAAGTGGGAGGAGGAAGAGCGTGTAAATGGAAGCCAATGCTGATACAATTGTTAAATTGTCAAAGCATGCCCCAAATTTGGCAAGGCTAACCACCGCTTTTCAAATCTAATGTGGCAGTTCCAAGAGCACATAATTAGGAAAAACAAGAATATTTTTTAAGCATATTCAAATTTTTTATAAAAAAATTCAATTAGGTTAATGACACGTTTTCCTAGATTCATGACCAAAACATTATAATTCGATTGGATTGCATTCTCCCATGACTCTTTCTGACACTTGCATGCACTGAAGAATTAGCGCGCAAGCCAAAAGACAAAAAGGGTAGGATTTTGCAATGCGGGCTTCCATTTGAGGTTGCACAAGACTGGCAGATTTTTTATCCTGAAAGAATCCATTCAGGTTCACAGAAAAAATGGTTTTCAACTGCCTAGATTTGGGAACTATTTTGCTCAGTTCCATGTTTAGACTTGCAGAAAAAACGTATTGAATACGAAAATTGGAAGTATTTGCTAATTTGCTTGCTCTGAACTGACGTTCCAATCCAAGGGCTTATGAGAACAAAATTTACGGCAAAATATAAGTCTCCCTCTAATAAAGCATCATTTCTTGAGGGAAAGTGACGATCGGTTGTTGGAGGATTGAAGTAGTTGGGAAACAAAGGAGGGAGAGGAGAGGTATAGAGGTGTGTACTATTATGGGAATAAGTGATCAACGAACACCGTTGTTTTAGTTACCGAATGGTTGTTTGAATTGTCATACCTACAGATAGGTCACACTGCATTATCTCGCAGGACACCGTGCAGCGGGATTTTCGCTGAACGTGGCAGATTGTGTGAACCGAGTTGTTTGAAGCACATGCGTTCCTAAACAACCTACGTTTCTATCAAATTGCACCCCCAACTCAGTGTTGGCTAGTGCATATGCTATATTACGAGGTTTGTTTGCCCATAATGTGCGTTGACATTATACGCAGTTTACGTGGGAACTAGTCAAGGTTGTAATGCGCCGTAACGACCCGTAAGCCTCAGGGCCGTCTCGTGCGAGATCTACGTTTGAAATAATTCGCTGAGACTCACATATGAACAGATAAACAGCCAGCGCTTCCATGAATAGTAGAGAAGTGTAAACTTTTACTGGTTGCGCGTAAGCAATTGTCATTTCCATAAAAACGTTTCACTGTGGTAAAACACTCCCCAGATTCTTCCAGCATAAGTGCTCGTCACACAGACATATTGTACTTATCCGGGACATTCATCCAATACAGCTGCAGGTATGTTTTGTGAATAATAATTTCCCCAATACAGATTGCTGAAGTTTGTACTGAGTTCCTACCATGTGACTCCTATTTGAAGGAACAGCACACTTAATCATGTCTGAATTGGAACGCTGTTATATGCCTTTTAGAAGGGTGACTTCTCAGCAAAGTGTTTCTTGTTGGTGAATGTGATTTTTACTGAATGTTTGAGGCCAGAAGTGCATACTTCACATGAGTCTTCCCCCTGAGGACTCAGCAGTTTTGAAGCCATTCAACGCGTGAACATGCGATGTGAATTGAATGCTTGAACCGTGGGTGCCATTGCAACCTGTCTAAGTGTAAATTAATCACAATTTTGCAGTGGTAGGTTTTCGATCGGAATGTTTCTAGAAATTTGTGAGATGCGCACTTCTAGTGATTCCCGGTAAGGATGAAAAAGCGACGTACAGAGCTTCTCAGGTTTTCAGCATGGAATGACTTTACTCACAGAACGAAGCATTTATTGGCAGCTTGGTTAGTCCTGGAAAGCAGTCCAACACGCGTTCCATCTTTCTGGTTGCTCATTGGATGCACGTAGTAGAACGGGCTGTTTGTTGCTTTGTTCAACATTTCGCAGTGTTTACCACAGTTTTACATAGCCATATCTGAGCACGCGAACTTTGCTATTTTAAATGATAACTTATTTTAACTTGTTACAAAATCTGGTTTCCGGGTTGATATCCCTAGTCACAAACCACCCTCATGGAAGGTATGGTGATCCTTAAACCAATAGGGCAGATTTGAGCATAGTACTTGTATAGCCAGGATATAGTTTATCCCGGTTGGCGTGCATCAGAAGGATCTAATGGAATCGATATTACGTCTCTTTTTTGACAATCTTCAGCGATTGCCTTTCACAGCTACCAACCAAGACAACACATGGCAGACCCTGTGACATCCACCTGATGTGATGCCATCATGACGAATCATGTCAGCCATTGATTTTTAGAACTGGCCATATTCTGATCTCATACTGCCGTCTCCGGTCTAGGTGTGCTGATGCAGAACACCTCTTCCTGATTGAGCGGGGCAAAAGCTGTACAGTGTTTAAACGAATTGTTTGGAAAATTCAAAAGTTTATTTAATGAATTTGAGGACGTACTACTTGTCTGTTGGTTAAATTGTGTTTACAGACACCTGAAATTTTCAGAACCTGGAATCTTTTCGGGAAACCGAAAACTACTAATGACTGCAGCCTGTGTTTTTAACTGTCTTATAATAACACGTGTTTCCTAGTGGTGAGCAAGCATTAGAAAAGCGCTGATGAATAGCAGATACTCTCAAGGGAAAGAAATTCGAGACCCGATTTGTATATTGTCGTTTTCAAACAAAACTGCGACATGCACCTAGAAATACGCAAGTTTTGTATTCTGTTTCAGATGGAATACCGGTCTTTTCCTTGCGGCTCTCCGTATGAATATGTTACCCTAAAAACCGGATATTCCCATTTGGTTCTAAAGGTTATTTCTAAAGTATGGGGGAAGCTACCGTAAAGCAGACAACTGTTTTCCGTTATTTGTGGTAATATTTTAGAGCGAACGACAATCTACCATTTTCACATTTGTTGGTAAATGTAGACTCAGATGAAAACTAAATGAAACTTACGTTTATGCTCTCCTTTATGTTACGTTTTTTACGGGAAGGTATTCAAAATTTTATTTTGGTTTGTTCGATAGCTATATACGGTCAAATGGAAGATGAAGCAACTTTGGTCCAGCACATTCATTTGCAGAATATAACGAACCGAAGATTCACTTCCGCTTGCCGGCAAGACCTTTTGTATTTGTGAGTATTCTCCCTCAATACGTCCAACCTGATGGGAAACTAGATTTATGTACACATGGGGCTGACCTTACTTAATGAAAGAAACCGGTAGCGTGAAGATGAAGGGTTTGGAATCAATCTTTAAATAGTACCATGCTATGGAAAAGGAACTGACGGCCCAATTCTAGTTCGCATGCTACGTTGTGGGTTAATTTGTGCGGTTGCATGAAAGATAGCTGTAACATCTGGCCACGGGATTTCTCCAAACTTTAACTGAGGCAGCCGCAAACTCCTAGGTAGAAGAGGTTTAAGCAGGTGAAACACTATCCTTATTTCCACTCTCTTGTAAAACGCTCAGCAGTGTTGCCCTGCATGGAAAACTTAGTTCGAAACATTGTTTCATACATGATAAGACGCACGACCATTTCGGAAGCGCTTTCTAGCAGCAAACTTAGTGGCAATAAACGTTTCCCGCTTTTAGTGAGATGGATTTTCAAGTTCACATCATTTTGTTTTAACAGTCGTCCTTATGTCCTGGCGCAATTATTTCGATGAGTCCATATCTAAGGGTTAAGCACTGGACACAAGTTTGCTCTTACTAGAGCTCATCAGTAGTGCACATCCGTGGCCGTGCCGGAGTTTGAACTCCGGACATCTCACATGCGAGACGAGCATGTTACTTTTACTCCACCAGAGCAGGCTGGACACATCTGAATTTTCACGTCTGAACTGCTGAATAGGTTCACGCTCGGTTTATCCGACGTCTTGCAGGTCGACGCAGGTTTTCGCATTTGGATAGATTTTAGGTTGATCTCACCAGTAAAAGCTGGTTTGAGGAACTGCTGAATTTCATCAGCAAAATTTGATGACGTATGCCAGTTACCAGCGACGTTTGGTGTTCTGTTTGTATCCGTTCATTTAGGATTACAAGAGTACTGGCTTACACGGGTTGGAGGCTCGAAGCGTATACAAATCAATTCTACGTGTCATACGCAACGTCGGTTCGTTCATCTTATGCAGTTTCGTGGTCATACAGAGCACTTCCGAAAGGCACAGTCCTGGAGTGAGGGAAAAATAATTTCTACAATGTTGCCATAAGTGACTTTGAACAGAAAGCTGCTGAAGTCTGAAGTCTGTCTTTAATCAATCGTGCACTGACGATCTGATCATGCTGAAAGCTTCCACTGGTTCCAGCTTACTGCGTGTAAATCAAACGTGCAATTCGAGATTCTATAGTGATGTGATGTGTGATATGACGTACTGCCTGAAGCAAGTGATTTGGTACTTATCTTTTAAGGTTTTTGCTCTGGATAACTACATAATCCCGCGAACACGTAATCGGAGCAATAAAGTTCTCGCCTCCGAAATTCCTCTTGAATTCTTCATGAAAGCCATGCAATCCTGACTGATGGCTGTGACAAATCCACTGTGGGAAGCTTCCATCTACCGATAGATTGAAGTACACAAAAAATACACGGACCACTGGGAAGTGTGTTCAAAAATTGGCACATTTCATTCACACTTAATCAAGCTTTTGTGATTGACAGCTAAATCGAACGCAAAAGCGATAGATCTAGATTAAACTTGAAAATTATCGATTCTTGTTTGGGAAACATTGTCAGATCAAGATGTCGGCTTAATGATTTCTAGGATTTTTACCCAGGCGGGGAAAAATCTATGGTCTGCACAAATGCTATGGGGGTAAACAGATAGACAAAATTTGTGTTGTGACTTTACCACTTTCCGGACGTCAGTTGCTCGGAATGACCGTTAAAAACAAATTGTCGGATAAGATTTTGTGGGAGTATTTCATACCGAATCCCTACAGCCGATCGAAAGACAGACAGGCAAAACATGAATTGCTACTGAAGGTGGCCCCCTGGTGATTTCCGTGATTAAGTAGTTGATAGCGGCGAGTGAAGAATATAGGGACTAAAATACTATAAAAAATCCCATTTGAACCTATACAGTCCGAAATTAAATAGCATGGAATTTTTTTTACCAAATCCATCATGAACACCTCTTCAGAAACCCCTTAGTCAATCTCCGGTTTCCGCAGCGATTCAATGTTTATTATATTTTTATTCTCCTGCAGTGCCTAGAAACTCGATGAAACTGCGCATATTTGGTTCAGTCTAGAGGACGCCAGTACGCTCCACGTTCTGCTGAGTCGTATCAATATCGACCGGGGGCGGAAAATTTCGCTGAGCCTCCAATCAGTATCTTGTCGGCATTTGGTTGATTTCAAAGGGAAAACCGATCTCATTCTGTCTGTTTTGAATGGTTCCATACGCCGATTTCGGCACTGGTCAAACCTTCTGTTTACTTGAATTTTCGACCGACTTACTTAGTCTTATACTTGAGCAGATGGGTTCACACGGTGCCTTTGAACCAGAAAAGTTGTTTGCATGCGAGACGACCAAAAAGGGCAAACAAGTGATTTGTAATCTATAGTGGTCTTCCCAAAAAATAAAATAACTATATAGCAAGTTCTTGTTCCCATGCTCAGCAGGTGGATCACAATAAACCCTGGCTTGGTTCCCAGGCTGTATTGAAATTCTGCATGTGTAATAAAACCTATGTACCAGAAATCTACTGGGGAGAGATAGAATTAGTTAGTGAATTCATCGTACAACATGAAACATTGTTTGAGTTTGTTACATGAAAACACGGTTCACAATACGCATTTGTTCTGAACAACAAATGTGACGCCATATATGCAAAAATGTATTCACTCGCCGTGGCGCAGTTTTGAAGGTTGTTACATTCACCGAAAACGTTTGACATTCCCAAAGTTAAGAGTTGACATTTGCGACTCATTTGCATATGCGAGTTGTATGGGCGGGATATTCTGGTGTGCGTCAAATTAATTTCCATTCTAGAACAAATGGACGCATGCAAGGAGTTTGGTGACTTTCAAACAAGCCATTGTATTTTAAAATAATTTACAACGTACCGGGAAGAATATATGGGAATTAATTGGTTAAGGTTCAGGGACAACTTGCTCTCTTCTATTTTGCATGTAGCTCGAAAAGAGGGGTAGCCGGCTGACCAAGGAGAAGTCAGTACTTTCAAGACTGTTTACAAGAAAGTATCTATGGTTTTTTGGTGGATTACCAATTTTATTTTGAATAACGCTGTGAAAGTTGTTATCTGTAGAAGCGAAATCAAGCTACTCGGGAAACTGTATTTTGCAGCTTTGGGGTTTTATCCTCAAAAACACAAATGTTTTACATACAGGGAGAGAAGTAACTGTCCAGTTGCAACTAAACTGTTCCTGCACAAGGCATCTGAGTAGCTAAACTGACGGTTCCACTTTGTGACAGCTTGTTGTCCCGCTTGCTTCAGAGTGCAGACATTGAAGGCGGCCAGATAGATTGGGCGTCGAGGCTTGAAGAATGATTTCGAGATACCTGAGGATGCCGGCGCCATGTGG
>SJOL01004206.1:151840-175273 GCA_004794785.1 Opisthorchis felineus | reverse complement strand
TCACAGCGTGAACAGAATCGAGGGTATGGAACTGGCGAGCATATGGAAAGCGGTCTTAGATAAGCCGAGTTGACATTTGACTTTGTGTGATTGTCAATGCACGTCGAATCATTAGCAGAAACGGATGAGTGGAAATCCCAACCCGGCCAAAGTTTACAAACTCCCTCTTCCTTACACAACTATCGTAGCACTAGCTCATCTGCACAGACGTACGGAAAGTGCGAACGACGTTCAAGAGGGATCGTCACGTGAACCGAACCGGAAAAACTAGACCCTAGGCTGGATCTACATCCATGTGGACTTCCCCATTGGCCTAACACTTGGTCACCCATCCTAGCACACAAAATCCCTAGACATAACGGAGATTTAGCTTGACTTAGCTGACTGGTTCTCCTCCCGCCTTAAATCTCAACCAAACTCGTAACCTAGTCACTTGGCTTGACGAAGCTTTTGTGTCAAAAGCAAAACGTTGCGCAGCAATAAATCTACCGGTTTTTACCAAACATTTCCGTAAACGATGACTACTTAATTGCTTCCAGGCGTTTTTCAACTGAACGCTGAATGCTCTTCAACGTGCAGTAAGCGCTTGCACAGCCAAGACTCGTACATCACACACAAGGTGTCTGCTCAAATAGGGTCAGGTGTGGAAGTCAATGGCAAGAATGCATACTCAACGCAAGTAGGTAGAGAGGCAAACACAGGCCGCTGACCTTGACCTTAGGAAGTTCCAGTCCAAGAGCAGTCTTGGTTGATTGGAGAAAGCATGTTCTTCGATATGAAATTATCATCGATTGGTGAACCAGAAATCAGGATCACAATCCATAGCACGTTGGGATGAGTTAATACCAAGAGAACAATCAGAAGCACCGTACTTCTGCTTCTTTCCACTCCACAACATCTCTTCACACCCATGCGAGGCTATACTTACGTCTAGTACAGCTGCTAGGCGCAGACAGAGTGATTAGGTGAGGCTTGATAAAAGACGTCGGTATGAGTGTTCTCAACTCCTCCAAAACGGTATGTCCCAAACGGTGCAGTTTTGTAACGTGTCAACAATTTCCTAGATGTGAAATCGACGGTGAGCTACTAAGCCGGATTTTGATTTGCATATTTTTTAGAAAATACCCCCCAACCAACTTTTTTTTACTGTTTCCATGACGTTCCCACTTATTGGCGGTGGTGTCCTAAATATCCGGACTCAATGAAGGTATTTCCCTCAGAGGTTCCATCCTACATTAGCACAACTACCTTGAACATTAGCACAACAGTATTTACAGTATTATTGCACATATGTATCCGACTCGTAGCTGCTAGTCACGTGAATCCGAGTCTGAGTCTGACCTCACCGACAAGAGATTGATTGCTATCCAATACCGGCTCATAAGCTCTCCTGCCCGAGAACTGTCACGTTCAGAAGAGGACAAGAAGAACTTCTGTAATTAGCTGCCGGACCCGAGCAGATCTGCCCCCTCATGTAACTCCCTGTTCATTTTGTGTGGCGGCGTTGTGCTGGGGTTGGTAAGGACTTGGAAGTCTGTAAGAATATATGGAACCCAGCCATTTTTCACCCTTTATTTATGAACCACCTGCCCAAAGACGTTCTGCGATTGTGAAGGTATACCAATTCAATACAGATTGGGGAGTTACTTGTTGTGTCTGAAGTGTTCCTTGGCCAAGACACTGCTGTGCGAGTCCAATATTCATATGCTGCTGCGTGCAGACTACTACCTCGTAATTTCGTATTCTCAAGCAAAATTCCAGCAACTGACTACAGGATTTGGTTGAGAGATATCTCGTTTTGGCTCAGGTATGGATATTTCTAAAAGGTTTACGTTCTGTGAGATCGCACCGTGGATTCAATATAAAACATCATTTATTCTGCCAAATGGTTGTAAGATAGTTTACTGTTCAGTTTTCGCTAGCTTGGTAGCAGGGTATCTACAAATCTGATAACTGATAATGAAATGAACTCAAGAAGTGCAGAGCACGATATTAAACTATTTTGAGAAACGTGCCCGAAGCGCTCATCACTTGCGAACTGACAATTAGATTGCAAAGTATCGGAGTGTTGTGGTGTCTTTACTACTATACTGTACCTGGATGCTGTACACACGATAGTGTCTGCGCAAAATCATTTTCACCGGGCCGAATCCCGAAAACCGAAGTACGAAGTACGTCGAGAAGCAATGAATTTTAAATCTGATTGCAGTTTGATAAGGCACTGGCTCCGCCGATAAGGCTACTTGCTGGCCATAAATCTCAAAACAACTTGTCTACGGTCAGCCAAAGGAATAGGGTACAAAATTGGGAAATCCAAATTTTTTCCCACAGATAGGCTTTCAAATAAGTATAGAAGATTATAACTTTCTTTTCTGATTGTAGCCCGAGTCATCAGTCTGGTGTTAAGCTATCTAAAGAGGCATGAGAAGATTTCAGAGGCGACATTCCTCGATACTGCAAGATAAACGAGGCATTCAAGTGGAGTTTACATCCCTAGTACAGCCTCGACCATATGAATTTGAGCGACATGCTGATACACAGGCCTTGTAGGTCAACAGCATACCACCGGACCACCTGCTTAACGTAAACAGCTGGAACCTAGGCAAGTTCGTTCCATTGTCTTGGTGAGGGCTAAACTAGTAACGATATGGTTTATGAAATACCGTCAGTTTATTTATTATCACTTCTGCCATGTGGTAATGGGCAGCTTCTTGTACCACCTGCATAGTACTGTAGTGGGGGGTATGTGGTATTACGACGAAACTTAAGGAAATTGGTGAATGATACCGGTACCTCGATGTTAAACAGATAACAGGTTCCGGCGATAGTTAGTATACTAATATATTAAGAATGGGTGATGGCTTGTATCAGGACTATGCACGTTCGCCTGCCGATCTGATTCTCTTGGGTTTAGACTGGCGCACCTTGCGCGCCGCATCACATTCGGCTACAAGCAAACTGTGTGCGTCTCCCCAAAAAAGCACATATATCCAAATGTTTGATCACTGTTGGCTGACAATCCCACTAGAATGCCAGTCATTCTGTTCACACGTTCAACCTTCTAGGGCT
Organism: Opisthorchis felineus; assembly: GCA_004794785.1. Classification (NCBI taxonomy): domain Eukaryota; kingdom Metazoa; phylum Platyhelminthes; class Trematoda; order Opisthorchiida; family Opisthorchiidae; genus Opisthorchis; species Opisthorchis felineus. Next base: position 172,204 of record SJOL01004206.1, on the reverse strand, counting down.
GGACGTATACAATGAAGGCCTTCTCTCCAAAGAGAGCCTCGATGGTCTTGAATAACCTGGATTTTTTCTTAAGGATTTCTATGGAGAATTACATGTTAAAAAGCGCGAGAAGCGCATTGCAGAATCCTTAATTAAATAAATCCAAAACAGAAAATACCGACCAAATACCATACAGGTGTTACTTGAACAGCAGGTTGATGGCCTCGTGATTTGACGTCAACATTCTTTATTGGCTGCACTGTTGTGTCGAGGAAAGTCAATTGAGGGTAACGTGATTATTCGCAAATGCCCTATAGTAACTGCACAGGAAGTCCAACGATCACTCAAGGATGTCAGCACCTCTCAGATACGCCTAAGACATTCACCTTTTTGAGGTCAGTACTGTCGAGGTTGTTCTGAGTGTTATTTTGAAAGAAAGGCCTATAGCTGGTTGAAATAACTGGTACCGATCTCTGATTAAATTTATTCGAGATGACATGACTCAACTGTGGGATACGACCAGAGAGATATTTCACGCAGCATTTTCAACAGTTCTGTTTTTCGAAAACAGCCACCGTGTTTACTGTACAGAACAACCTTCGGCTGATGGAGTCATCCATAGTCAAGTTTGGACCAGCTCTATTCACCTCACATGGATGCAATAGTCACGTGTTTTATAAAGTGCTACGTTGTCGGTTGTGGGTAACACATAACTCTTCTGCATTCATCAATGGAGATTACCATTATGAGTAAACTAAAAGGAAGCTAGGGGATTGTACTGCATTGTATGTACCTGTCTGCCGGTCTGTACCGTAGTTTTACTCATATTTCATTTGAAAGACAAACTGTAAGCCTCTACCAAAAACTTTTTATGTACGTTGGTATCAAGCATTGTTGATCGTACTGTAAAGCGTTTGTCGAAAGGAATGTGGAAGAAAATTCAACTTCCCCGAGCGGTGTTTTAAGGAGGGTCAACTCTCACCAGTCGATGTTAATGTCATAACGATAGGAGTCAGAAAAAGGTTTTCGCTTTGAGTGATGATAGCCTAATGGAGATATACAAAACAGGGTTGAGTGGTGAAAAATACGTAAAGATACACACATGAATTCACACAGATATCGATTACCGATTCGAAAATGAGCTAGTCAGAAATGTTTGGCTTTTACATGCGACTGGAAACAAAATTCGTTTTGAAACCCGTGGTCAAGTCTACCATCTGACCATTAGCAAACAGATATTTAGGGAAAGTTGGTTTTAGGCCGTGTGACTCTGTTCTGGATAAGAACTTCTAGTTGTGCTTGTGTATCCGTGCATTAAGGTTTGTTATAGTTTTGCCGATGCATTTTGAACCAATTGGAAAGGTCAGGTTGGATTTGGTAAACATGACAACTGGGCCTTTTTTGGATAGAGTGCATGTTGTTTGTGTTGTTTGTAAGCTTGATGGCTGCAGTCAGATGGTGCTCAATCAAGAGGACAGTTCACCTTCCACAACTTGAAGCGACATGTAGACGGGCTTTTTAAGGACATTAAAAACTTTCGAGTTTAGGTTGAATTTGTTTACGAAGCCCAACAGTTCTAAGCCGGGGTGCTTTTCAGCAAGGGAACTTCATGAGTAATGCTATCATTTGTGGGAATGCGGTAAAACTTGTGGGATATAGCCTTTTGTTGAGGGGAAAAGTTTTTAGGTATAAATATTTCCCTGCCCAAGCAATTTTCCTGATTGTGCTACAGTGGTGGTGATCCATTGTGTCTTCTAGTCAGAAGTAATCACGAAAAGCTATTCTGTCAGTTTCGTCGGCTTTTGAACAGTGTCGAGCGTACGTTCAAATTAGGCCTGGTTGCGATCGTCTGTATAGAAGCAGTGTGATGCTTTTCTTCTAGAGTTTCTGCTCCAAATAGCGCTTAGATATCAGGCGCTACCGGTACTAACATCAGTCTACTCATAATATTTACCGTTGGGCAGAAACTGCGCTTCGGTTTATGCAGGTTTCGGCAGTCTTAGATGGTCATCATTCTAGGAAAAGTCACTTTCTTGGTGTACTTGTCACATAGTTACTCTTTCCTAAGTTCCATAAGGAAACCTGACCCTTAACATTTGGACAATATTTGCACATCTTGAAGTGTTTTTTACTAAAAGCACACAGAAGACGATCTTACATGGTTTTACAAGCGTGCTGTGTTAATTCTATGCTTACAAATGGTAAATAGAGCACCCCTTGTTTATTCCGATTCTGTCGATACAACGGTACACCTGTCTTTCAAGATAATGGATTTCAGAACTAATTTGACCAGTGTCTTTTTTATCAAATGAATACTGCATCAGCCACCATCAACTAAAATAATCGGTCAAGATTATTGAATTTTCGTTCCCTTGGGAACAACCGGGGGAATGCGTTTACCCTAATTGGAAAACCGTCTAACTCAAGTAGTGCGCTGAACATGACAAACGTTGTCTTTCCACATCTTTTCACATCTTCCCGCAGTGACCAGGCGGAACCACCGGGTATGAAGGCAGTCCAAATTATGAACGTTTTCTGCTGCTTTTTTCAGGCTGAAGCGTATGGCAGGATTTTGTGCGTCGTCCTGCTGCGTATCTTTATATTTTTTTTACTGGAAATGTAATTTTCCTTTCTTGACGCGATATGACAGCTGTCATGAACAAGGATTTCGACTGAAACGATGGTTTCCAGTAGCAGAGTGTGTGGGAGAATTATGAAGTTGTCTATACCATAAAGCGAGTACATAAATAGCATTTTCGCCCTAGAAAGCATGAGAATAAAGTGCGCCTTTTCCCGTTACAATAAGTTACAAGTCCTTGTTTGACACAATTATAAATTTGAGCATCGCCGATGTAGTAAATTGTTAACACACGCCATGGTAGCTTTCTGATTAAACCTGTAGTGACATTTATAGGGTGACATTTACAATAACCTTGGTCCAAAAATAAGCATTATTCTTTTAGACTGGCAGGAGTTGGATCCAGCCGAGAATAAATATAGTCCACAGCACACTCTGTGGGGGCTTACGAGTGAATCATTCGAGGTTGTTCTAGTACTCAAGTCTATTTAATATCCAGTTCCTCACGTTACTGAGGCCAATCTTACTTGGGCAGCCTCTTAAACGAATAACATTATTTTGAGCCACCCACAAAATGGTTAATAATAAAAAAGTTCCTGGAGATAACAGCACTTGTTGTTGCCGAACTCTCATGAACAGGGTTATCAGGCTGATAACTGAAGCGGTATCAAACAAAACCCCAAGTACGTCTTTTAACAAGGACACTCAAGAAAGCCGTTTTCTCTTTATGGAATTTCTCTTATCCTCGAAATTTGTTTGATCTCAAGGTACGGGAGCAGCTCCGAGGAGAGAAAAGTCATTCCTCGTTGTGACAGATTAATATCGTCCAGGCATCGGGTGAACCAATCACATCACTCAAGCGTGAACAGTGTTAGATTTCTGAGGTGAAACCTCAAATGTGTTTAATATGCGCTGATGCAGTAATGTTAACAGGCTCACCTCGTATGTCAGATATCCGGAGTTCACACCTCGGCAAGGCCAAGTATATATACCACTGATGAGTTCCAAAAGAATGGAACATTAACAGGAATTCACATGAGCAAATATTCCCACACCATGTATTGGTTGGTAAGGAAATTTAGACTGATAAAAGCTTTAACTCTGCTTCGCATCAAGTAAAGTGCCTCATCTTTTTTGCTTTGCTTGTTTTCTGAAGTTAAGTACACTGAGCACGAACGCAGTGGTGGACAAAAAGAGGCTGTTTTAAGATCAGTGATGGGATTTGATGAGCTAGAAACAGAAAAAGCCGCCGTTGGCTCGACCGCTACTATAGGTACGCAAACTCTCATTAGGCAAATCTTGAGATGTCTGCTTTCTTCACCGTAGATAGGATTTGTCGCTGGTGAACTTAATGTTGGGTTTGTTGACCGTTGAGGTTAATTTTGCACCTTCTATATTTTGCCGTGCCATTCATTAGCTTACTGCATAAAATGGCCAGCAAACCTCGAGTTTTTCTAGTGAACAGTCTTAATGGAAACCACAGCATTATTAAATGTGACACATGGTGCACCACACTATTAAACACACACACACACTTAGCACTGTCAGTGATGGAAAAATAATGAGAGAAAACCAATATTTTCTTAAGAAAACAGCATATTCGCCATTTAAAAGCTCATAAAAGTTTGAGACAGCCTATTGACCCAGACAAGGGACATTAAGCAGGGATGGTAGTGGCAAACAACGTGTCCATGAAAGCGAGTCATTTATTGCAGCTCGTCGAACATTATTTTTTCCACCTCAATTATTTGTAGATGGATGCCTTTGTGCCATGACCATCCAGGTACATGGCAGATAATTTGTCATAAGGACAGACAGGACGGACCACAAATGTAGAAGGACCGCACTCCAAACCGACATATATCGTCTGAGGCTAACATTGACTTATTGTTCTGCTTGTTTGTTCCAGAGTGGATCAACTATGGTGCAACGTGTCGTGTGCTGCTCGTTCGAGGTGAAACTAAAGTTTGTGAGGACAATTTGTAGTCCTGGGAGCAGCTTTGGTTGGAAAAGCAAGCTTTTGTTACATTCCCTTTTATCTTATAGGACGCAAATGTGCCTAATAGAAGATTGGAAACGGTAAAATTACATAGTGGTCATAATTCACCTGACATGTTTGATGAAACTATAGTTCTAACATGAGCGAATTTTCAAACGGCCTACTTCCAGCAGGAGTGAGTTCAGAAACAATGGTAGCTAGCACACACATATTGCTAAACCATAGCACTGTAACCTTTGCGACATAATGAGCTAACGTTCCTGTGCGCAAAAATATCATTTCAGTGAGAAACATGCACTTCTGAGAACAGTGTTTTTACCATATTCCCACCTGATCCTATGGATTACAAATAAAGTTGAAAAATCTCTGGTGAAACTCTTACTTATTGAATAGCAACGCAGCGGTCAGCTTTGTGTTGAAATGGTGAAATCGTACTTTGGGAGTAGCCATCTTATTTTGGTGATCAGTCACTGGCCACTGGAGGCTGAATGATACAGTGGACACAGATAAATAGATTCATTAGTCAAGTGATTCCGCAACATTTCTTCAAGATTTTCTCAAAATTGTTGACGGCATCACTAGATTTGCGAATTTCAGTCATGATCGCATCCTTTCCACGCAAATTGCCCCATCCAATTTATGCCTTCTACGACTGTTTCATCGTCATTGTGAAACAACACCAGTGTGTATCTTACGAGTCGACAGGGCAATTCGAATCTCTCATAAATACGGAATCGCTGCCCATCCTGCAATGAATTTTCAGGGTGCAAATAATTTTTTATTTTGAATCGTTGTTCCATCATTTCATCATTATTCCTAAATAATAATAGGTTTGCCCCAATATTTTATTGCAAATGGATCTGAATACCGCTTTCAGTATTTCTGATCGATAAATGACACTCACCATAACCAAACGTATACAGTGATTACGTAGCTTACCTTTGCCATAACGAGCGAATATTTTATAGAGTCGTTTTTCGTCTGGCTCAGCTGCAATCGGCCTGCTAAATTGGCAAACTGAACTGGTGGAAAAGTAGCCATGCTAAACGCCTGTTGATCGAGCTGAGTGAAAGATATATGCATACATACATATCTTCGTTTTGGATTGATAAGGACAGTGGGGCGCATTTACTACCATCAGTTTTGAAAATTAGGAATGTTCGTTTTGGTCACACATTCGTTGTATCAGTCACTTCTGTGTGTCGCAGGACTGCGTTTGAGTGTACTAGGACTAGTTTTTTTCCGCACATTTTCCTGGACGGTATCACAAACTTCTGAGGAAGTAGTTCAAAGGAAGGATAATTTCACTAACTATGTGTAACTTCCTTCTGAGAAGAAGTCACTCGAGAAGCCAGTCAATACTTGACCACCTTATGTGGTTTTCCGTTATTGAAAGATGAGAAGCGCTATGTCCTGTCTTGGTGAGCACCAATCACACTGCCGATCAGCCAACCGCCGCCAAATGGCTAGAAGGTTGATGTTTCGAAACTGTCTGAGTTTCGTGCAAGGAGGATGGCCGATGCTTCCCAACAATGATAAAACACCTGTACAGTGCTTCTCGGCTTTCCAGCATAGATTGACTTGGCGGACAGGATAAAATCTCTATTGAATTGGAAATAGAGCGGCAATGAAGCGATCCACGTGAGGAGCGCTGTATTATATCAGGAAGCCCGTCGTTCTCTGCGACACAACATTGTTTTATCGCCCTCTTTAAATTCCGGTTATATTTTGCGGGACCAACTTTGAAATGTCTGTGGAGTGACCGTCTAAAAATGAGGCTAGAAACTATAGTCACTCCAAAGACCCCCATATATGTGCTCAAATTTTCCGACAACTCTATAAAACCTATCTACCGTCTCACAGACACGTAATTCAGTCCTTCACAGAGGGAGATCTTGTCATTTCGCAGGTTTTAGCTTCTGCAAGAGGAATAGGGAAGATTGTCACCTAGGTTTAGTTTACGTGCATGAAACCGAAAAGGCTTGTAGCATCTTCATGGTGTTGCGGATTGGTTTTGACCAAATTTAGTATACATTCCTCATCAGTATTTATCGGCGGCGCCGAAACCGCAGTTTTTTGGACTAGCAGCCTTTTGAGCTGACTAAACAACCGCGACAGCTGGTTAATTTGAGTTTCTTTCAGTAGAACACAACCAAGTCTAGCCGTAATGAAAAGATGGACAATACGAACGATTTCTACGGACAAGTACAAGTTAAAGTTTGGTAGCTCCACTACCAACAATCGACCTGCTGAACACCAATCGTAAGGAAGCTACAGACCCTGAAGTTCCATGATTGTATCTCCGAGAGCCGATATGGACAGTGTAAACCGACCCATAGAAAGCCTGTCAAATTACACATAGAAAGCACTGATTTATGACCTCATATGTGCATGAACACTTGTGCACACCAGAGAACAACTGCTGGTTGAAATAATGCTAGTACTGTTCACAGAAACACGGCAGTCTTGATGAACAAGCCTAAAAATGCATAGATGTTTTGACTTTTAGCTCCACCAGATGGCCCCACTAAATAAAGCCTCTGATTTCAGCTGCTTCTGCTAGTAAAACAGAGCCTTTTAAATAAAAAATCCGCAAGTAAATTTAGTGGCTATTTCGGACTTCAACAAACAGCATGAAATCGCAGACGAGTGAGTAAATCCACTTGCAAGACCAAGAAAAAGGTTTCAGTTATGAAGCTACAAGTCGTATTTGCAATTCTACCCAGATTGTCATAGTTCACCTGCGGAATGAAGAAAATGCCCCCAAGTAAATTACTATAAATTCAAGTCTTTCCAAAACCCAGCAGTGGCTGGGTAGGTTTAAGCTTTGGTGCAATATCAACCCTGCTTCGAAACTGACTAACAAATCCGCCTACTTTCTTACAGCCCGTTGCGAAGAACTGTACAGTTTACTAAAAAATCTTGCCCTCCCCGATTGTCCCGGCATTTTACGGTGAAGCACGTTAAAAACTCCAATGTAATGACACCTGTGACTTTCCCATTCACAGTCCCTCGTCCGACACCAACATTTAGGAATTCCTGAAATCACTATGCGCTTTCAGGGTAGAGCTACAAAATGCTATCTAGGTGATCAAGTACAGAACTACCTGAAAGACTGGTTGATAGGCGGTAATAATGACCCTGAGTTTCAAAGGAATTTGCTACTTACATCAAGTATCAAGTATCCGCAAGCCTGTGACGATCTAAAATATGTGACTTACTAAACCGACTACACTCTCACCGGTTACCGCCAGTAACACTCCGGAATGTATTTCACAAATTGCACATTCCCATTTCCAGTCAAACTAGCGGATCTACCCAACAAACAAACACCTACTGGGAAGTGATAAGAATGCGGTATTTGCCACCTTCTTGGTAGGAATCGTTTTCGTAATACTTTACTACGGATGTAGTCACATTAGGAGAGCATATCTTGCACCAGTCCGGAATTACACGGTGAAAAATTGAACCACCCATCTGATCAGGGTGCCGCGTTCACCACACATGCGGGGAGGGTTGGGTCCGTTATCTCTGAGTGCCTGCTTCGTAGTGTGACACAGAGCACCGATTTATGGGCGTTATGGGCGATGAATTAGATTTGCTTTACAACTGTGCATGGCTCAGATGTTTTCAACATTCAGACACATGCATTTTAAACTTGATCCAACTACTTAAGTCAGCTGCAACTGAAAATTATGCTGATTACAGAGGGTTCTCCCAAAATAGTACGGTAACAGTCCGAGATTCATAGCCTGCTTTCTGAATGTTCCGAGCACTAATGGGGAATAAATGTTACTCCTGAGGTTCCGGATGTGGAGGGAGGACGAGAGGAAGCTTTCCATGTGGGATAAAAGTGCCAGTCCGTAGTTGTATTATACAAGTAGCAGGCGATAGGATATCAACTGCAGTACAATGCGCCATCTGGATGATGTCACTCGTTGTAATGCTAAAGAAAGGTGGTATAAGTGTCCGGACTTATTTATTATCCCATGTTCGGCCTACACATATCGTCAGATGTATTCCAGAAAGTAACACATGAAGTAACAGACAGACGTAATGGTCATTAGCCTACCAGGGTAACATTATTCGCTGAACCAATGGGGATACAGAACATGACCGGCGATTAAGCTATCTCCTTTAAGAAAAACATGCACCTATCAAATCAGAAAAGTGCATGTACGATGCATGGAGCTGGTGTGCTTAAGCTTCGAAGTTTTTTCTGGTGCAGATATCTTCGACAAGGATTTGCTCAAACCACTTAAAGTGTAGACCTCTAATCAGCATGTCTCAACTCCATTCACTCCTGAGGCAATTTCACTATCAAGCTGAATTAATTCTTCACGTTTCCTCTGAAAATCGAATGTTTATTTGCATTTCAATCATCTTAATAGTGCTGATGTTCATCCGTACACTATGCCAATTAGTGCGACGCATTGGAGGATGTCCTAAATTTCGTGCCTTTTCTCGACTAGACGTGTTCCATTCAGTACTGATGCATTGTTGATTCGTCTTTGGGCTGTACTTGAGTAATATAGCGCTCCGGCCAATTGCTTGTCAAGAATCCCCAATTCAGCAGCATGCGGGTATTCACAAATATAGAAAGGGGCTTTGGTGGTTTTTCTGATAGTCGGAATATTACATGAATATCTTTACGGCGATAAATCCAAAGTCGATATGGACCGATTGGCCTTGCAGTACATGCATGACTTCAAGACAACGGCTGTCATAATTCAGATATGGATTTGATACCAGCTGCGTACGCTGTCGTCAGTCAGGAAAACGAATGCCAAAGCGCTCAGCTAGCGCTGTTTACACAGCCGTTTTATCTGGCACGCGCGAAGCTTGTGCATGAAATTCAGGAAGATCATCAGAGTGTGATGGCCGTATTAAAGAGGAAATGGTCAAATAATGCTAAACGATGGTTTCCAAGATTTTGCACTAGACGAGAGGACATCTCAATTTATTCTGATGGGCCGCCCATTGTCAAGACATACTGATAATTTCTCCGTGCTGACTGATATAAGCCAGAGCCAGGTGGGGAATGGTAAGGTGAAATTGTCAGCAGGGTGAGACATGTTGCTGAACTGGAATGAGTACCGACGTTAGTGATTGGTCTGACCGTGTCATACCATAACTAAAGGTTGACCCAAAGTGTATGCAGCCGATGTAAAATTTATGCACTTAAGGTCATGGGTGAAGGCCTTCCATGCAATGATTATAAGTTATTCATATTTCTAATAGCCTGGTTTTTTTAGATCAAATCAATATCGAACGAGCTTACAGTAAAAGCACAGCGGAAATCTTCCGACAGCAAGTACATTCCACAGGTTCTGTTAACCGACAACGACACCCGACTTTCGTTTCAATGAAATAAAGCTGTGGTTAAATTCATCGGGCTACCGCCAACATAGAATCCCATCCCGCCATCCTCGTTGGCAGAGTTTTTGAGAGCTTTGAGAGAACCACAATGAGTATTCCGGCAAATAAACCGGCTCATTTGAGCCTAGGTATCATCTTTTACTGTGCGTTTCAGAACTACCTCGATTTTTGTGTTTCATAGCATTCACTCTGTCCACATGCTGACGCTGTTCGCCTCACGCATCCAAACATCGCTATCTGCTATCGTGACTTCCGACTTTGCAACATGGTCTTGGTCGTCTGGTGGCTTTCAGTACTCCAGTGGTAGTTTTCTATCCCATGCACTTGTCTATAATCAAAGGGCGTAAAAAATGTCCACTGATTCTCATTCAGGCTAAAGTGTCTTCTCCTCGGACGATACGTGCACGCATATTGGTCCTATACCTGTTCTAGATCACACACAGACTACAATAAAAATGTATTTTGCAAATTTAAAAAATGAAAAATTCTAGTCTTTAGGCTGTGGCCGAAAGTGCTGAGACGGCTGCGATACTGTGTACAATGGATATTAACTCGAAGAAATACCGCAATAATGGCCATTCGATTTGTTCCACAAATAATCATAAAAAAACTTTGATAAAATTCATTTCAGGAAATATTTTTTGGGATTTTATCCACTTGCCTAGTTGGACCGGACTTCTAGGCTGAATAAATTTCTTTGTAATTTATTCACAAAATAAAGAGGGAGTTGACGGGTGTATCTATTCGTCATGCATTGACAGAACACGTTTAGTGGTCTTTTTCGGCCTGAATACGAATTGCATTATTTAATAAAGTTGAGGAACAGAATTCCACTCCTGGAACGAACAGACGCTGTCCAGAACAAACTTCAGTAATTTGACATAATGATTAAAAGGTGACATCACTATCAGAAGTGAAGGTTTTGTGAATAAATCTTATGCCTAGACAATTTTGTTACAACTGCTCTTATCTTCAGTGCGTCAGGTTGGTAAATCCCAGGGGTAAATAGCTGATTTCCTGCAGATTAATCTTGCGTACGGCTCTGTGTTCTGTGATAAGCTAGTCTTCTGGAAACCACAAACTCGGTGTGTGGCGCGAAATGAAATCGATAGCATGAAATTAGTTAGTGAGGAATGGGAGAACTTTACAAAATTATACGTTTATTCCTGCGCCAAAGGAAAGATTGTACGATAACTGGAATGACATCATTTGAGTTAAAAATCAATCTATGTTAACAACTGCAACTCTAGGCAAATGATACTGAATTAACAAAACATGTTTCGGTGGGTTTTCAGTGATATGTGAGTTATGTGGAAGACAGTTTCCAAATAGAAACTGCTGAAATCCTGAGGGACTTAGCTTCAAAACCACACCACAAGCATGGGTATTGATTAGACGCGCGCCAACTGACCCTAGATCCAGCTCAATTGGACCCTATAAGGCCCAAACTTCTGGGGTGACATATAAGCACAATCCATCCAAAGATTAGACAAGTTTATTTGGAACATTGTAAGCTCAAAATTACCCAGCTGAATATTCGGGTTTTAATAAAAGGTAAGCTTGAAGGCAGCGTATGAAATTCAAAGTGGTTGAAGTAACACATTGAATTATGAATCGCCGACATCCGAGTCGGTTTTGGAGGTCAGCGTTTCTCAAACTACTGGATGCTTGTGCATATTGGGAAGCCGCAGACTGTTTGCACCGAGCCGAATTTGAGGCTGCGCTCAATTCCTTGACGTCGGTGTAAACTCTAGGAGAGAATTTCGTCAGCCAAACGCACTGAGGCCCCAGAGGTCTTTTACTTAAGTGCCCCTTATTAACCCTGACGACATTTCACTAGGCCTTCAATGAAAAAGTCAAGTAGACTAAGCGACCATCTACCGTTGCAATACCCCGGAAGAAAGCATAATCCACATATATATATACATATATATATATATATTCATAGAATAGCCGAGGTGAACAATTTTGGTGAGCTGTGCAGTCTCCAGCAATCTGATCCATATAACGGAAAATTGGACTAGTTCCACTAAAAGGATCATGCCACGAATAAAGGCAGGGAAAATTTTCCAAGTACGATTATTTCGGTACTCCTGAAAACGTCTGCTCAAATGAGCAGAGTACTGAGCGTGAAACAAACCACACACACAAAACGTGCTTGACGAGAGTAACTCAGTTCGACCACATAAGAAAAATCGACTATACAGAAATAAATCCACTAATTTTTGGATTATCTGATGTGACGATCACTAACGTCGGATGTTGCTATTGCTGAAAGCAACTTTGGAAATTCAACATTTCAAAATGCAGTATCTTCGGCGAGTTCGTCCGCCTGGACTGCTCTGTCGAGTGAGCAGTCAACTAGAATTTGGTATCTACAGCTTCATTAAAGAAATACACTGTTCTTAAGAAAAAACCATCCTACGCAAACTAGTTACCGCAATCTAAGAACTTAACGGGAAATAAAGAACCATGCTGGAGAACAACAGTACAATTGCGTGGAAGCTTTTAACTCACAAAGCCGCGTAAACATTGTCACTGTTATGAGAATTTGTCACTGAATACCTTGCTTGAAACTGTCACTGTTACACGTAAATTGAGATTCCAACTTACGTACTGTTATATCGTTGCGGCTGATAGGCTGAATCAAAATGATGAGATCTAGCAATGCTTCCCTTCGTTGTAACTCTGAATTGCAGGTTTTCAACACGTCTACCAGCGTCGTCCAAACCAAAACAAACCCCCTGCACTATGTTTCGTAATTAGAACACAACTGAGGAACTAGGATCCGTTTCGTATGTGGGAGACTATTCCCCTTGTTAGATCAGCATGGGAATTGAAATGTAAACCACATTTCTAAACCGCACTTTTCACCGACGATGTGTTTGGACATACAGTCCCCAGTTGTTCCGTTTCAGTCGTGAACACAGTCCCACAAAAATAAATAGCGCATACTCTTGTATTCACCTAAAACGTTTCTTACTTATCAGCCATGAAGTATCAAACAGAAACAGTTCACAACCGGTTGTCTTCAGTTTGTGGTTTGGCCTGTAAAAATAATCCCCGAATGGGAGACCTCCTATTTCCTAATAAAATAATGGCGGCTACACAGCGGATATAATAAATTAAACCGCCCGACGTTGCAACCACTGAGGGTAGCATTTAGGAAAGAAATATTACTGATGTTAAAAGATTACCAATGTAGCTAGCCGAAGACTGGTGAACATACTGTCACGTGTGCTGCGGTTGATGTAAAAATATTGTGTCCTGCGGCTTGTGCACCTATGTGTGTTAAGCTGGGTGCATGCTCTACACTTGTATTGACAACTACACACCTGAAATCGGGACTGAGATGTAGTTTCGTGCTTCAGTAGCCTAATGAGGCTGGACCAAGGGGAAGATAACATACTGATAACGCAGGAAGGTGTCACGTGAACAGCCGCTGATTCACCACAGTGCCTCTAAGCATATGCGACGAGATTCTGCTGCACTATGTGAACGATATTAAATCTACCGCATGGGTCTCAGCTAATGCATTGAGTGCTAAAGTTAAGTCACGCTCCAGTTTGTTTAATTCTCTGCAGGAGCCACTCAAGTTCGTCATTTATGTCTTATTTCTTACACAAAAAATTGGGTTGGTAAGCCATCAAGATGCAGTTCGGTTGAATCGGTCGCATATGGTTACATGCATCACATGCATCGATGTTCAGCAAAGCGAAGTACGACATTGCCTTCGTTAGGGTCGGAGAAATGCTCACGCTTGGCGGACTTTTCGCTATAACAGTTGTATCTGTGAAGTGCCCTTGAAGGTTATACATAGTATGCCGTCACAGAGTTACCTGAAGCTGATTTGAAAGTCGCGATAAACAGTAGGCTACGGCTCAGGAATATGCTACGAAATTAGAAAAGTTTGGTTATGTACAGCCAGGCCTTGAGTACGGTGTATTTTTGTCCTAATTTTACTTGTGGATTCACTTGTGAATTCGGGATTGAATTTCTGGAGGTCACCTTCCAAAAGCTACAAATGTGAGGCAAATTTCCATCTGCAGAGTTTGGAGTATTTGCACTACTACACCGTCTCCCTTCTCTATGGCAAAGCAGCTATTGCATTACAGTGGCACAAAGAATACCCGGAAAGAAGCACGAGTTGCGCAAACTAATCTAAACAGGACCATAAGTCAAGTCAAACTATCCTGAATGCTTGCAAAATTTTAGATTTAATGCCAGAATTTAGACGCGTGCTCTTCGTCCCAGGAGATTCGCTCAATCAAATATTTACTATCCACATGAAATGCCGATGGTGCTTAAAATTACGACATTGCACAGGAATCATCTGACCAATAATCAAACAGGCGTCGTTTCCGTTAATGTTAGCTTTGAGTCGATAAGGTACCGATAAGCAGTATATTGCGGTATCATTTTGCCGCCGACCTAAACCGCCTCTGAATCCGGCAATTAAAAAAGGGCGTAGTTCCCTTCGATGTTTGCGATGACCGCTCCTAGGGATTCTCATATTCTTCAAAGTAAGCAGAACAAAGCCTAAACTTCGGAAAAATAGAAAAATAAACGAGATAAAAGTCATCCTCATTTGGTGTCCTCTAAAAGAAAGTTCAAAGCTTGGATACAGTTTTCAACACAGTCATAGCTCGGATTTGCTTAGATATCACCAAAAATGTACCGTGTGGAAGGAGTGAAATCAGATGAAAAGTGGTCATAGCAGCGATAACCTCAGACAAACTGAAAATTATCTGTCAAGTATCACACACACAAGCGTCCTTTTCAATCAGTCTAAGTGAGTGGCAACTCCCTCGTTTGTGTACTCGGCCGGATTATTCACACCATGTGGATATTTGAAGGAACCCAAAGTTTAACAAGCTGAATCATTTAGTCGATGATCCATTTATGCTGATGGTTTCCTGAGCTACAATGTCATTGAAAAATAACGCGAAGGAAATTAAACACACTCCGTTAATTGAATAAACTATAAAGAAAGAGCTGGAAAGTGTGTTGTGACATGCAAGCCTAGGAGATTACGCACGAGAATGCTCTTTGGCACTGCTTTCGTTGACAAATTCTTTCATCGATGGCTATTCGCAAAAGGAATGCGATTCCTTAATGCTGAGTGAATATTTTTGACCATAAGCTGAGGATTTGATTTATACTGCTCTAAGCTTCTCTACTTTGATCCAAGGACAGCAAATACAATGTATATTTCCTCCGCACTGTCCATATTTCTAGTTTTCTCACATCCCTGCCCACAGTTACGGACTCTGTGGTTAGACCTTACTGCTTGCTGTGATTAATGGACAGCAGCTATCAGGGACATTCCTCAAGACAACGTCGCTGTAAAGCAAAATAAACATTAAAGTACCATTTATCAATCTCTTGAAGGAAAGGCTTGAACCGGTTCCAGTTGAAAGGATGTTGTTCTTGCCCTTTTGAAGTAAGCACATAAATGTCAGCAATCAAAATTTGGGTATGACTTCCCGAAGTTTATTCTGATTGGCACCGGAATTTCCAAGAATAACGTCTTTTATCTAGATATATGAAGGAACTTTTCAGCCACTTCATATACTTTCAGCTGCAAACCATTTCCAAGTATACGTAAAATCCAAATTTTACAACTGGGAGACTTATAACCGTGACATTTTTCTAGGAATTTACAAAGAACATCGTTCCATCCGTTTTCGGTTGACCACACGTTCTTTGCCATCAGCTCCAAAAAGATCCTGAAGACAACAGTGCACTGGACAACATAGATTACGCAAAATTGATTTGGATAGCTCAACTTCTATTCAACCGGGGGAGGATAATAGTATACTGGGATAAAAACAAAACCCCACCTGGATAAACTCCCCTGGATTATCCCGTGGCAATTAATGAGGCTCGAAAACAGGTTTGCTGCACCCTGAAATTCCTAGTGCTGTTTCACTTTTGTTCCTTCGGCAAATAACAGTGAACAAAACGAAGTTGTCATCCATTTAAAAGCTGTACCATTTGGTCTTGAATAAGGAAATGCAAATGGTGGAAATTCGAAGTTGAATAAATTGGCATTGGAACTGGTAGTGGACTGCTCGCAGGTTATAAAACCCTTCGTAAGCCATTTTCTTTATGAAGGGGAAATGGTCTGGCAAATCAAATTCCATTCTAGCTGAGTGTGGTAGGTCTTCAACCAGAAAACCCTATTTAAAAACCTCGTGAACGAAAAAATTACACACAAGTTCTGGTGCTTAGATCTTTATTATTGAAGATGGAAATTTTGGTTATCCATCCAACACAGCGGCTTCACACAAGCTCCAATTTCTCGTCTTGCTACCCTGTTCAGTGTTTATAAATTTAGACCTAGAAACTTTGATTCGAACCAATGTGTATCATGGCAATCGTTCGTATCTTTGTACACCATACGGCACCAGCGTAGCAAGAAGCCGGGCAACCGGAGAAAGGTTTAGTTCCACGGACATTCGGGCTACTACGCACTCTTGTCTAGACACAGCCTTGATTCAGAAACTCGACGCAATCCGTAATCCGCTGTTTTTTTTGCTCGTATCTCTGATGCATCGGGTAGGGAATTGGGATAAACTTTTCCGTGCATATCTTCATTAGATGTAAAACGATCCTTCTCACCGTGACTTAATTGGAAGTTCTGTTTCAGCCAGTCGTTAGCGACATTCATCATTGCGCTTCTTTGAGCGACTGTGGTTTTTTGCTTTTTCCTGTCGATTCTCGTCTCCGATGTTGAACCCTTTTAGCCTTCTGAGCACTTGTCTCTGGATCTAATAAGCCACTATTCTAAAGCAGTGGTCTTATAACCGTTGATCCCGGCTCTGTACTGAAGTCTCTTCGCGCCACTTTATGAATGAAGAGGAAGTCAGTATACATGAAATTACCGACAAACAATGGCTACACGGTATTTGATCATTTTGTTTAGATTTTCGCGCGAGCCGCAATGCTGTGTTTCGCACAAACAACGAGACGAGTCAGCGGACGTTGCTGTTAGCTAATTTGCATGTACTCTGTGTAAATCTGACGCAGGATAGCGAAGATGATTTCATTTGAATGGCGGTAATCCCGGTTTTCTTACCATCTGAATAGGGACAAGCAAATGCGCCAAGGTTAAGCAAATGTCGTTGCGCTGATGAAAACAAAAATTCGTCCAGTTTCACTGCCAGCTTTCGAATTCCAAAAGCAATGTGTGTACAATGGTTTAAAACTGAAGAATCACCAAATGTTAGTATATATATACATATATAGATATATACACATGTATAGATAGATATATAGACGTATATTCTGGCCTGCTGGATCTCGAGCGCGCATTAGACGTGTTGGTCCACCAACCTCAGCGTCAAAGCCTCATGAAATTTTAAGTAGTTGTTTTTTGTTCATTTTTATAACATCAAAACCCGAATGAGTTTTGTCTTAATTGTTGAAAGAAGTTTTTCACGGAAAGCGCATATGCAAACACCGCGCTGCGGCTACTCCGCGCATCGCTTTTGTTATCAGTGGGTTAGCGAGTTTTTTCAGGGCAAAGTACCGCTCTCCACGTACTCCTCTGAACAGTGTTTTCTATTGAAATCTCCAGTGGCGCACACACTCCCAGTAATCTACCATTGTCACTGCCCTATTCCAAATGGACCCAGCATCTTCTTCCGTGCTTCCGAGACCTTGCCTACCCGGCGAACAAGCAACAGAAAGAGAACTCCACTGGAACTTGCAGGTCTGCTCGGAACCGATAAGTGATTAATCTGTGAAGTCAGACTGAATTTTTAACCTTTGTAAAGTCGATGCGCATCGTAGCTAACGGATTAAATTTTGTTCTCTCACCCCAAACATTATCGTATTGCGTTTTATCTTCCTTGAACAACTTAACGTAATGTTACAAAGCGGCCACCAAGACAGCAGAATGTATTGTTGCCTTGTTGTATAGCATGGCGAGTTTGGGCTAGATGGAGTAGGGTAATTTTAGTACTGATGGCTGCTGAGCGATAATGTCTTATCTGTTGGTGATGCCTTCTGATTTACCACGGTGTGAACAGTGCCGTCTGCTTGTCTCATATTTAGTAGACTCATGACACGTGTACGGTTATCAATACCTTCTTTCTTTTTCAACTGGGTGGCTATGAACAGGTGACTGATATATCTGTGAAAGTTAAATAAAAAGAGACTTCAGAAATTTCGGAGTGGATTTCATCGGATAAAAATTGAATGTTACCTATAGCGGAGAAAAAATGGAAAGTGCCTCCGTGCGGCAGAATCCAACACTGAATATTCAGTTCCAATTATGGTCAGTAACATACAGTATACTAGTAAAAGCTTATTTGGTGCACCCGACAAACCAACAACACCTTATGCTGCACTACTCTGATTACTGTTTCAAGCTACTCATTCCCAATTGTCACCTGGAAGTAGCTAAATTAGATTAGTGATTTTTTGCAGTTGGTTCGTACGTGTACACAGAGCATGAAGATTCAGTGTCCACTAGAAGCACTGACAATCTGCCATTCCTTTCTATGTAAACGTGAACGTGGATCGTGCTTTCGTATAGATGTTTGAACCTATAAATTCAGGCGCACTTCAGTTCTTCCTATTGCTTTAGGGTTAAAATTACGTTCTGACACCAGATAATGTATACGTTATGTGTGCTGTCAAGGCAGTCGTAGTGGGACGTAACGCGGATAGTGGGTAAATGAAAAAGCTATTGGATAGCCCACTGACTTAGATATTTCCTTATCGTCAGAAAGTTCGTGCGAACTGGGTCAGACAAAGATCCAACTACTGTCTCACTACTATACCAAGCTTATCTGTTAATGTCATATGTTACCTTCCCAAGTTCCTCATAACGCAGATGACCGAGACCTGCTATCCAGGCAGCTTTTTTGTATATCAGTAAATACTTCAATATAAATTTCTCACCAACAGCTAGAGACCAACCGGCATCATTAAGCCCGCTTCTTGATCGCTGGAAAATTTGTCTTTTTTGGTTCTCAAATGCTTGATGTATAATGCCACTGTGGCAAACCCGCAAAAATATGAAGTTGTAGATTGTTTATTTTCGTTGAAATCCTCTTCTCCTAAGCACTTACTAAGCATCCTCACTTGCCGTTCAAACCACGCCCGTCGGCGCCACAAGGTGACTGTTAATAACTTGAAATAGGAATTCTAAACACACATACCATAAACGAAAAAACCACCGGTGATGCCAGCGAACCGCCGACCGACTGCTCACCGGGTGGACGCTCCGCCAACTGAGCAACGGGAGGCGCTTGGTCTCCGTTAGGCCTACGTACACCGCGAGCGAATCACCTGTGAAGTTTTGATTCATGTGCCTGAGGGTGAGAGTTTCCGACAGCTAAGCTGGTAAAACACTCGTCCGGCAAGCGCGGTTTTGGCCCATCACCGAACAAGTCTTTACTTTCGCACCCTGCACTAGTGTACACGTAATTCCAGACTGTAAAGTGCAATCCAGTGTGATCGCCGCATACGGCAGATCGGTGTACCAAATACACCAGCTTCTTCCATCCATCCGACTACCTTCGGTGAGTTTTTGGGAACAATAAATCATCTTTACGAGACAAGTTGAACTGAACAAATACATTCATCTGCATACCAAATTAGCTTTCACGGGAAACTTGCCCAAATCTCAGCTGAATCTCTGGTCTTCTTCAACTGGATGTGCTGCACCAGGTCACCTCATGTTTCAGTTGGTACGCTATTCGAGATACAGTAATAGGTTGTATAGACGTAATACACTACTCATAAGGTTGCTGAAAACTCTTCGACAACCCACGACCGGTTTCATCCTTCTAGGGGCTCATCAGATGAACGCATTTCCCGCGGTTCGGTCAAACTTATGCTCTACTTGAACCCACACTGACTGTTATGCAAACGAGCGTACTCATCGAATTCCATGCAACTGGGCTTCAAGTGTAACAGTCTTTGCCACGGTCTAGGTTCCTGTACAGGGAAGTTTTCCAAAGAGGTGTGGGAATATTACAGATACATTTTTGTTTGCAAAAACTTGAGAACTTCGTTTTACTAGCAAACTCCGTTTTGCGTACAGCAAAAGGGGAATAATTTGGACGTCAGGTTATACTATTTCTATGTATGTAGCAGATAGAGTAATATCACGAACAAGAGATTCGGCAGGTGAGTATTCCGTTAAAATCAAATTGGTATGCAGATGAGCTTTTAATAAATTATAAGCTATTTTATAATACTTTCCGTTAAGACCATTTTTTAGCATTATTATTTTGCAAAAATCACAGATATTTGCAGGAGATTATTAATAATTGATTTGCATGTTCATAGTGCTATTTCCATAAATATACGTGAGTTGATTGCAGCTTACCACACAGCTTTCACGAAGTTCTAGTTTCTTATGAAATTTCGGAGCGTAGTTCATTTGGAGAGACCTACAACAAGAAAAATT
>SJOL01004206.1:90818-136480 GCA_004794785.1 Opisthorchis felineus | reverse complement strand
GGTTATTGTCCCACTGCACAAAGAGTTTCGGAACTTCATTCAGCGCTCCCTAACTCATCAAATAATAAACCCCAATATGGATGAAATACGTTTAGTGACTAATAAAATGTTTAGACAAAATTTCAGACCCATTGGTTGACCGTTGTGGGGTACTCCGTCAAGGTCAATGTCCAGGTAGGTAAACAAATTGCTACTCACATGTAGATAAGTTGTCTGGATTTGTGTACAACTAAGAATGAAAATTTCATATTACTTACGAGTTGGTCGGTAACTTTTGCACTGACTCCACTGGTCCGAAACTGCTAACCAAAATGACACCTGACTAATAGGTTTCGATAAGGATGAGAGGCTGCGTGTAACTGAGCTTCCTGCCAAACACTTGAGGGTTTGCTCAAATTTACGGAGCCTCAACAATATAGGAGCAAAAATGTTTCATCAGTCTAGTTACTGTAAAAATACAGTGTTTTTGGGAAATCTCAGTACTTAGGACTCATATAGATGTGTTTGCCATCTGGACAGACGTTGATACAACGTGAGGCTAAAATGGGTTGCCAGTGAAGGAATAACCAGAAAACGGGTGATTTTTTCTATCTTGAGGGATGTCTATCATAGAAGCGAATATCACATGATATTTAGGTACACTGACCTGTAAGCGTTTACTTTATCAGAATGATTGCGTTTTTGTGCAGGATCTCAAACGATAACCTGTGCTCAAAGTGGAAGGAATCTGACAGTCCCAAAAATAGCTAAAGTACCCCCTCTAAACACCTCTTGTTTTTGTTGTTGGAAGTGGTGGACGTACGCAAAAGTAGCTCGGCAATCTTTCCGTCTTATACGCAATGGGTAGGCCTGTTTCAGAACTCAGCAGATTTTGTATGTGGTATAAATGACATTTTCACAGTGATTATAACCAAAGAAAAAATTAGTTTTAATAAGACATCCAAGTTGCTAGACCCTTCGTCAACTATGACTCACGACCACCATAGCTTAATGCTTACTTGAAGAAGTCTACACAGTGTGCACAAATAAACGGATTAAGAAATTAAAAGACGGTGACTGAGGGATTAGCATAGACATCTTAGCTAGTCCTTAAATGTAGGCTGAGCCAACTAGTGGTTTGACCGAGCAAACATACCAGGATCTGCTGTGGCACAAGGAGGGCGGAAGTGAAGACATTAATAGTCACCCACATGAAATTAGCTGGGGTCAACAGCTCCTGTACAAGAGCACATTTAAACCAGCTGAACCTGAAAAGGTGAACATATTTTGCATAAATGGGGCACTCTAATATCAGTACTTATTTAAAAAAAGATGGGGTAAAACGGTCCAGGTATCGGTCAAGGAGTCAGGCCCTTCATTACTGGAGCCAGAACATTCAAGCCTCCTCTGATGCAACATTTTTCTCAAGTGTAGGTTAAGTTCCGGAGGCCAGGCAGAAGAGGCTTTCATTTTGAAATGGTGGTGTTTGTCAACTTTATTTTATACAGTTGATGCGACGTTCAGACAACACTTTTCGTAGAATTTTGAGCCGCTCCTGATTTAGTGAGTCCTGGATAAGTGTAGGTTTTCCTCCTAGCCGCCGAAGTTCCTGCGATGACTTTCAATTTTATGAAATTTTACTGCTGATCACTAGTGAGTTCAATATCTTGTTCAGAATTCGACCCGGCGACGGACGATTATCATTTCTTCAGTATGCCTTCTGAAATGGTATATTGGGAATATTCCCACGTCTAGTTGAGTCCTCGAACTTGGATAGCTGACTTATAAGATGCTAGATTAATCCCTTTGTTGGGAAGGATATGGTACTAGACCCATTCAGCTGGGACTGCGGACTTGGCTTTCTGATGTTTTACCATCCCACTGGATAGTGGAATACAGTAATGTAACAAATGAACGATACTTGTTTCATAAACCGTCAGGTGACCCTGTGACATACTAAACGTTCTGTGTGGAGACAACCCTAATGTGAGTGCAAGCGGGATCCTGGAAAGTTTACTACCCATTTAGAGCTAACGGTTTCCCATCACTGACCTTTCGGAAGCTGGTTTTTGGCTCCAAACAATTTGTTTTGTTGTAAGGTGCTGTTCAAATTACCATAGTCCGGTGGCAAAACTCGGACTGCGTAAAATACGTTTCAAACGGTAGTGTATTGAACGAAATGAACGAGAAACGAAACATACATGTTTGCCGACCTGAATGTGGTCCAAGAAAGTACCCCATGGAAATCACAGGAGCCTTCACTGTTAGCAAAAAATTCAGGGTTGTTATCAGTCCGTGTACACTAACTGTTGTCTAGTTAGTTCAGCACTAGCAGTTTCAACCTTTCAAAAGCCCACCATCATTTTCTTCTACCCGGAAGTCGTCTGGTAGACATGATCTCCTGACCACGTTATTAAAAACCAAATTGGGTGTATGAATACATCCCTATTGGAATGGCATCATCAAGCTATGCAAATGGACTCTTGTTTGTTATGTACCCCAACCGAATATGCTGCACAAGGCTCGCTGAATGCTTTGGTCAGAGCAACAGTCAACAAGTTCAGGTACTTTCCGCAATAAAACAATACTCAGATGTTGATAAGGACTTTCCAAAACAAACTAAAGTGTATACGCTTTTAGTACTTCACTGCTGAAATCGTATCTTCTCAGGGCACGGAATTTCGCACAATTTTTTGGAAGGGAACTTCCGTGGAAAAAACACAAACTGCTCAATTTTCGCTGATTGCCTTAAAATTTTTTACAATTATACATCCTTTTTTCAGACAATTTCAGCTGCATTACATTTCATCGGTCTCAAAAGGCAAAGCTCACACAAGTGTTTATTTGCCAGAAGCAAACGAAAATAACAAGATCGACAGATAACTGCCTCTCAAAACGTAATATTTGTATTATCGATGCCACCTGTACTGTCTGCACTGTCTACATAAATGAGGAATTGCCCATTTTCTTGCTCATTTAAACCCGTAATATTTATCTGGGCTGCTGAACCAGTACAATGAAAGAATCAAACAAAGGAAAGGAAGCTCAACTAGAATTCGGCTTGGGCACGCACTGTTTTTGATAATGAGACACAATATTCATAATAGATCAAGAGACGCCATAGGATCCTATAAGGTCCATAGACTTGCAGACGAGCAAAAACCTCAGACCATGTTTTTCGCGCGGCAGAAACAGTGAGCTGAAAGAAACCCAGTAAGTGAGCTTGGCCCATTTCCTTGTGTCAGTGAGATGGAGTTAGAACTTGGGGATTCAAATGAAATCATCTACACCTTCGTCAGATGAGGTCCAGAGACAGTTTTGCAGCTGTTTTGTTTTAATTCGTTCAATACTTCCAGGCATATAATGATCCCATTTGCAAAATAACTAGTGCTTGACAAAGAGAGTATAAAAAAGTATTCATAGCTTGGTACTTTATGTTTTTCAACAAAACGGTTTAATGCTCCGCACTGTGCGAAAAAAGTCCAAATTAACGTGCTGAGAACAGGCAATATCTGTCTTTTGGAATAAGGCTTTGAATCTCGCTATGTACAAGAGGAGCAATAACGTAAAATGATTCCTGTCCGTGAAAACATTTCACAAAACTTTGGACCGCAGACGGAAGAACAGGAAGAGCACTGACATGCAGGAGTGGGACATGGAGATAGTTGACTGAAATCGTATCACTGCAAGAAAAGTCGACTCAGTAATGCAACCCAGTAAGTGCTCCTCCCCAGTCAGTTCTCACAAACTACCAAGAGCTTTCATTGAAGCTCAAATAGATCAGTGACGTACTGAAGACACATTCTCGGATATCAGTGATTTCGCTGCAGAGAAGATTGTGACCTCAATGGTACGTCATGGGTTTTCCTAATTCATAAGCCGCTGGGTATGCAAAAGCTCCCAACCAAGTGGAGCCTAAATGTTTGGATTTTGATTAGAAACAGCGTCGAGCAAACAATCCCAAGCGGATCCAGCAGCAGCTTCATAGAGCTGAGTCAAAAGATTTGGAACGACTTGAACAAGGGACGATTATACCCCCATGATCCTGAATTTAAGCAACACCTAAAGCAAACGCGCAGGTACTTTAAGGTCAAAAGCGATGAAGAAAGATCTTGGTCACAGCCACACGGGGTGTTCTAATTACTAGGCATCTTTCAGAGCGTTTAACCGTGAATTAAAAATGTTATTGTAAGTTGCCGTACCCAATGAAGAATGCACTGAAAGAGACGGAGGCCGGGTATTGTTCTTTTTCGTGGGACAACGTGCCTGACCAAAAAGTTCGCAAAACCGCCGATGTTTTGATGAAGCTAAAAGTTTTTTGCATAAACCGTCAAACGTATCACCTAGCTTTTCTCCCTCCGGCTAATGTCTGCCTCCATATCTCTAACGGATCTTAGAACAGTACAAGTTTTGACTTGTGCGGAGCTGATTCTAGCAGCAAAACACTAATTTGGTAACAGCACCTCTGAGTACTGTAAATAACGAGGACAGTGGCATCATCTGTCAGCTACTTCATGTCAGTGGAAAATGCCATATACCCCGCCTGTTGTCGCACACCAGTGTGCCAGTGATTGCAATGATTGTGCAACATTATCCAGATTATTTTTTAGCATTTTATCATTATGAATAATAATTATAAAGTTTTTTATTTATTATCAATCATAATTATAATAAATTAATTTTTACAAAATGATCGTGGTCACGTTGAAGTGGACTTTGGTCCCAGGTTGAGCATTCGACCAAAAACTCCAAGTTAGTACTAAAAAAAACGAACTCAGTCATTACCAGTAGAAATACCGAACAGCTGAACAACTGGTAGGGCGTGTTCTTTGACGTTCATTCGGGTAATTGGATGAGCAAATGCTTAGAATTTTGCAACTTCGAACGCACATGTATTAAATGTATCAGAAAACAGGGCCTTGATGATAACATTTTGCTCAGTATTGGGAATATCTCATTCACCAGTTCAGTAATTATATCTGATATTTGTAAATGGCATAAAACGATGTGGTTCTATATGGTCCTTACCAGATCCACAGATACCTAGAAGAAGTGCTGTCGTGGACTGTTGAAAACGACATTCTTGAGAACAGAACAGAATTTGAACTTTTGACATTTTTGAATGACATTCTACCCTCTTATGGTCTACCCTTATAAACTCTATCTCTAGGTCAATGGTACGAGAACAAAAAGCTGTTTAGTGTGCAGAAAGTGTCGAAAAAGCACTTTCTAAGGTGTATTGCTGGTTCATTTTCTAAAACGTGGACCCAAAACGAAGTGCTACGGATTTTTCCCACAGATTCGCCACCTCGAAAGTGCATTAGTGTTCCCTAGTCCATGAGGGAACGTGAGACACCTATCTTAAATCCTTCGCTATCTGCAACACCCTCGCCGTGATGTGCTCTTACTATCCACTATATTACGTTTAGCACAGCATGTTAGTTGAGGATATTTCAGCTCCATGCTGGGCGGAAGAACATACCGCTTCGTACTCAAGGTCAGTCGTTAGTGGAACCATTTGTCATATGGCATTGACCCCGTACATTCGCTTACAGACTTCGGATAGACAATAGTTCATACTCTCACACACGATAGATCCTACTGTTTTGCTCAACATTTTCCCCTTCGAAATTATCAACCAACAGCCGATAGTGTGGTGACCTATCTAGCTCACGGTTCACTACTTCCAAATACCGCAGCAGCCCAATAGTGATCGGGTTAGCATTTGACTTCAGCGTATGAAAAGGGCATTTAGAAACCTATTGGAGCACGGTCAATACCAAATCATTTGGATTCTCAAGAAGGTTGAAAAATGTTTAAAACTGAAATCTGATGCGATTACCTGTGGTTTATTTCTCGCAACTGTACAGAAAGTCCAACTCTGTGATGGGTATATAACATTCATTTTGTTCACTCAGGATATAAAGAAATACCTCAGCATTGCAAGTGATAAATATCAACGAAGATATCGCCCTGTGGAGCCGAATCATTCATTGTCCTTGCTACCATGAAAAAATCCTGGCAAATGTCTTCATCGAATTGTGTTTAAAAGCATGTCGTATGATTTAAATAGTTTTGCTCATAGCCTGGGCACCTTTGTTTGACAATTACTGTTGATACTATAGTCTCTCGCTGAAACCTGCCCATTGGGCAGGTATAATAAGAAACAAAAGCCCTGTTCAATGCTTTTTGAAAAAGGGAGGAAAGGTATGCTTGCAAAATGTAAGTTATTTGTACTAGTCAGCTCCTAATAACAACTGGTTATGACCACGCAGTTGTGAGTTCCATTGATTCCACTTTGCAAGGTGAACGCAAATAAGATATGCTTAATTGCCTTCACATAAGAGTGGTATATCTATAAGATAGTAGCCTAGCTCGATATTTAACCGGCTGATTCTTCCAGTATACTGTGTTTGATGCAGATCTGGGCATGGTTGAATATGAATAGAGAAGTCGAATACTCTAATACTGATCTTAAAAGCTCACATCCGTGTGAAACGTGATCAGTTGTTCTGTCCACTAATGCACTCAACGTTCAATCTGGTTACGCTTTTGCACGGTTCTCTCTCTTCGAGTAAATACGAGTGATCACTTAAATACGCAAGAATCTTGACTATTTCTTGAATAGTTCGTAGTTAGGGGAGGTACTAAAATTTAGAGGGAGGTGAAATCAGTCTAAGATAAAATATCGAGGAACAGCGTGTAGCGTGGTGAATGCTGTGCCGTGTGCACTTCAAGAATCCTCGGGGGCTTCCAAGCACGCAACTTTCTGGTTAGATGTATCAACCACGCAGTTTGCCACGATTGGCTGACTAACATGCTAACTAACCGGTACTTGGACGGGATTGGTCGAAAACGAAATGCTTGACGCAAAACGGGTATCCGAGTCAAAATTGATTGCATTGCTGATAACCCTATCGTGACCAAATGCCACAGTTTTCAACCGGTAATTGAACAGTCCGCGCTAGAATAGTCCTATGCTTACGTGATACACACATTCCCACTTAGTCCCAACATAGGCGAGGGCTGCACAGTGCCTCAAAGTTTTTCAGTACACACAGACCTTAATTGCAAGAGAGATCAGATATTTCTTAAATAATTTGTCGGCACTTCAGCTATCGTCAGGAGGCAAAGGTTCTGAACGGTTTCAACTGTAGTTGGTAAGTCCCGAAATCGGGACAAATGCACCTTGCAGTTGCAAAATACCAGATGTTCCTACTGTCATCAAAGGCAGTTTGTCTGCTTTGTACATGTTTTGCATAGTAGAAATGACATTTTTGGCATTTCGGATGATGTGGTGACACAACACAGCAACACTGCTTACTGTTTTGGCCGCTTGACATGACAGTCACGTAATAAGTCTAAATTAATGGAGTATGAAGGTTATTTTGCGCTATTTATACTTGAATAAATAATTAAGAACACTTTTGTGGTTCTGGGGTCCCTTTTTCGAGAAAGTTCAAAAGGAAAAGCATTCACTGTTGCCACAATTGTCACGCTGACTTGAGTGCCTCTTCGGTAGCGAATCACTTATGTCGTATGTGGTACATCACTTTTACTTGGAAATAATGATTTACTTTAAAGTCTTTTCAAGAATCCTTATGATGTTTTCGGCAAAGTTCGAACAGAAAGCAGACCAGAATTCTGGTCTTCTGTTTTCGTACACCTTAGAATTTTCTAGCTTTTCTTCTTAGAATGGCCCCCTGACAAATCTGTTCAGATGGGTTTCTCGGGCAACTGCAGATAGATTCGGAAGACCTGTATTATACGCCTGCAATTCTTATTCTTGCCACTCAAGATTTCAGAGGAAATAAGCATCACGAATACATTCATTCTCCTTTTTCGACTTTAGAAGTCTCCGACACGGCGTCCGAAAAACACGACATTGATTATGGTAATCATCATTTTCTACTTCAACTCGGTTTGTGTTGGACAAATTATAACTAGTCTCCTGGCCAGGACGTTAATTTTTAAACAAAAGTGTCGACCAACATCAAAGAGAATTGTCTGAATGTGTCGTCATAGCGTCAGCGGATCATCAAACCGCCAGAGTGACTCGCTAAGGAAACGACAGACCAGTAATTTTCCTGACAGAGCGCGCTATTCATGAGGCTTCTGAAGACTACTCCTCTTGCCATTTAAGGGGTACATAAGTTTAGGCGCAGTTACCAAGTTTCCATCAACCTAAAGTGTAACCTGAAGTTGAGTATCATCCCTTGCTTGTTAAGCCCCTCTTATATTTCATCCAAAAGTGCCACCAGTTTTTTGACAGAAGTATTGGGAGACCTTCTCATTAATAGTACACTATTTGGATAAAAAACTGAAGATACCATGTTAAGTTGTACTTGGGGTGTAGACAATTACTAGTTTCATTCCAAAAGGTGAAATTCTCTTGAGACAGTTGATTAGAAAGGAACTTTCACCAGGACATTATTATCCATACTCAGTCTCGTTAACAAGAGACAAACAATGAGACATACCGAGGAACATCCTATAAGGAAAAGCGGTACTAATGAGTGTAAGCTTTTAACCCGGATCTTGGATTTTCGCCTAGCAAAGTAAGCCATTCTGTCCAGATTGATCAGCGCATGCGCGCCCAGTTTAGTGTATCAAGTTACAAGCTTTGCGTTGTTTTAAGCCCACTGCAGCGTTCTCTATTTCCTAATTCTTGATTTCCACTGCCTGTGGGTTATGCGAGTGAACTGTATGATTCCTAATCTAACCTTTGGGGGACAGCCAAAAATTATTCTGTGAAGTGGAAAATTGCAAGTAATTACAGACATTCGGACAAACGTATTGATTAGCTTAGGTAAAGCTGAAAATCAATATTGTCTCTTCCGCGTTCAACAGGTCTGTTTTGCAGCAGAATATTACGCTACATGTTAAACTTCTCTGTTTTCCCCTGACCTGGTAGCTAACTAGGTCATCCTTCATTGCCTCGAGATAATTGGTTGAAAAAAAATTAAAAATGAACTGAAAAACTGACAACTGCTTGACATTCACAACAGATGGGGTAACATGGCTACCCCACGCTCTCTATTTCGTGATAAGTGGTCACGAAAAGTAGACCGGCATATTAGGCTAGAACATCAGGTTTCTAATGAAACGCTCTCAGTTGGATACTGATAAGCCTCGTTTAGTTGCCTCCTCTTCGGATTCATCCTATGTATCATCTCGAGAAACAGAAACCGTTACCGGACAGTTCAAACTTCATTCGATCTCTCCGTTGGTTTCACGCTCACAACCGTTATTCTTGGACATGCTGAAATAGATCGTCTTACTTTGAAACTGGTATTTGATGAATACTATGCTCAGTGGGCAAATTGGTGCAACCTACTCCACGCGGGGTGACGCTCTGAAGATGTGTCCTCTTGCTGCGGCAAAAATCACTTGAACTTCAGTCAGCTTGAGTTAAACAACTCCAGACTGCATTTGCTCGTGGCTTAAAAGGCAGGGTTATTCAGAAACCCATAGAAAGATCCACGAGAAAAATATACAGGAACGTTACTGGCCATCAGCATGCTTTATATTGAGTGCTTTGCAGTGAACACCAACTTCAAATAAATCTAGCCTCAAAAACTGCAACCTTCTAAACAGAAGATATTCCCAGGTATTATGCACAAGATAAGCTTCTGCTCTAGCCGCGCCTTGAATTTTCCACTATCCGCTATAGTAAACCTCCAAGGAAAAGAGGCGCTTTTGAAGGAACGACATCCTCAAGATAGACCGAACAGTTACTTTCTCCATCGCAACAACACTTCAAAGATCCATCCAATAATGCACTGTTTATTTAATTTCATTAGACTACATTACTGACTTTTGGAAGACAACGACACCTTATCAAACAGTACACATACAATAATAAAAACAGGATAATCCAATTAAGATTCTGAAAACTGAGCTTTGGTTCGCTTGCGCTAGTACGTTTGAAAGAACAGTTTCGCCTTATAAAGAAGCAGTTGTCAGTCCGACCCAAACGCTGAAAAATGAGTGTCCTAAAGCAAATGACTTAGTTACAGCGATTCTGCTGGTAAACGTGGCAATCATCTGTGGTTAATAAATCCAATATATCAGAGGAGGCTTCTGTAAAAATGGACCATTAAAATAACCTGTTCAACTGGTTGGTCGAGTTTTCTGCTGACTTTGGCAATTCGTTCCAAACGTTTGCCAATCAATCAATGTAATATCACTGTGTTGCTGTAAAGCGGAGCGGCGCCGTGCGTTGATAATTTTATCCATTCACTCCAGTCAGCCCACTCACCCGATGCGTGACAACAGTCAGTCAAACACTTCATCTGACATATCAGGGATAGATAAAACTCTCTCGAAATACTAATGTTGAGAAGTGAAACCATATGATGCAGCGTTGGCCCTTGGTAACAGACACTATCACAAATATATATATATATATATATATATATATATATATATATATATAAGGAAAGCTTGTTTATTATTGCTTCAACTATTCATAGTTACCTATTACTTAGCATACGGAATATCCGTTACATTTATGAGACTCGGCCTGTCCGTGTAGCATGTGATTCACTTACATGCGACCACATGCTGCAAGTTTAAATGTGCCGCAGAAGGGTTGATTAGGAAATTATAAACACCCGAAACAACCAGTGAAACAGAAATGTTACTAATAGGTTATATCCGCTTATTGTCGTGAGTAGACCAGATGTTACGTTAAGTTACGTTGGGTTTCGACTTCAAAACTTCATTTTCTGAAGTCTGTCCGTAAGCCAGGTAACTGAATCAATCGATCAAAAAGCGCAGCCATGAGTAACCTTGTTTGAGAACATTTCGTATGTTCCGGAAACTAGTTTTACAGACGCAGGAATACAAAAGAAAAGATAGACAAGGCGGGACGGCTTTTGTTCAACTCAGGGATCCTAACGCTAATTAGATATTTTTGGAAAACATTAGTATCATAATGGTACACAAGGTATGAGGAGGCTGGTGGTCGTTCAAACATTTGCCTGTCGTGTAAGGTCGATGAAGACCTAATCGGGACGGGTACTTACATATCTTGCAGAAAGTAATGCATGGAACAGCATGGGTGCACTCCAACCCGCCTAAGCTGAAGGAAATAAGACCAGGGGCAGAAAAGAGAGGGTATTTTTAAAGCCAATAGTATTCCTTACCGGTAGACAGTGGTCGCCAGATAAGATAGGGGGCACTACTGGCCCACACCAATTGCAAGCCATACAAAAGTCAAACTTTGTGACTATTAAGGGTGAAACATGGCGTTGAGCAGCCTGGATATCAATTTCGGCGCCAACATAATAGAAAAGTTCATTGTCAAGAGGGCGCGGGGTACCACGCCATATGTTTGATTTTAGTAGTACGCTTAGCTTTTTACTACCAAACCTCGCGTCCTTATGAGCCTAACCTGGTTCCCCTCATGCGACGATAGGTAGCACTCACGCATCTGGAGAGGAAGCTGTATGCGCAACCCCCTACTTGTTCATTAAACCCGGCCATTGATGGTGAACATTTAACCGGATTAATTTATTTCAGAAGCCTATGCGGCCCTACAAGCATGGCGAAACTGGAAGCTGAAAAGGCTTGAACTCAAAGTTGACGGATAGGTCATATGAATGGTTAGCCCAAGTGGCGATCGGTGAATCATGTTCTGCCAAAAGTGAATGCATTTGAAGAGCTGCGGCACATGGGCACTGTGATATTTTAAGATGAACTTTCCATAGAAAATCACATACTCGGATCGGACCAAGCAAAGTCTGACTACACAAAAACATCAGCGGCTTGTTACGGTGTGACATATGACGAATTCGCTTGCATCTGGCAAATATTGCTTGCCTACATGTGTTCTCAAATAATTATGAGTTAACCAGTTAACAAGTATTGTCACTGAATAGTCCTTATACAAAAGCATCTGTCAGAAACCGCTGAACTTATAGTACATTCAGAGTAGCAGTAGGTTCCAATTTCTTGTGTAGTAGCTAGGCAGTATGAAATGCTTTCTTTTGTTCAGTACATTAAGCACAGAAAATGGCTGGGTATTTGATGGGTTCGAAAAGAACGTCTGACTCGCGCTGGCTTATTAGGTTAAAACTGGGATGCCCTAATCAGTACAAGAAATTTCACTCTCCTTTCGCCCCTTTCGAGGAATATTGCTTGAGCAGTTCCATTATTCTTCAACTAGAAAAAAGAACGCACCTGCAGTTTCAAACAACTTCAGAAGAGAGAAGTGGAAAGCGCCTGATCCTAGCTTTTCAGTGTTTTTTCGACACAGATACTAGCTTAGATATATTTTAACGGCTGATGCCTTTCCATAGAAAGTCATTTATTTTGCGTAAAATATAGGGTTTGGCTGAGAGAGTAGGCACTAGCGTTAGACAACAAATGCAATGGATGATCAGGACCATATTCTTTTGCATTTATGCGGACAGCATTATAACTCATATAAGCGTTGAGCTTAGTATGTGAAATCAATAGGTCTAGAAAATTACGGGTGGGTTTATCAAGGTCAGGAATTCACAACTTTTTTATTGTATGTAAAATTTCATAATAGAATTTTTATTGAGAGTTGCAACAGCAATGATCTTTTTGGGATGTTTGGCTCCTAGTTAGCTTATCCGAATAAGCATTCTTATCCATTGGTGTCTTCGTCTTTTATGAACATATTTCTTTCCCCCACAAAGCTGGCCAGAAGTGGGGAGAAAAATAGGTCAGCATGAGTTATTAGGAGATATCGCTAGATGGAACAGAACTTGAGGTCAGTTAAGTTGTACCAACGTGTCCAGGGATAGGAGGCAATCGTGAAGATCACATACCGCAATTCTATGACGTCACAATATAAGTAGCTTTCACTTTTTAGTTCCCATGGAAACCGTGACATTGGGTCTGTGATCCTCTCCAAAATATGTACCCAACGACAAGCCACATGACAGTGATAGCAGGAAAGGTTTATCTATTTTTTAGTTTAAATTAATTTTATTGAAGAAACCTATCCCCCAGTGTCCCGTCGTACGCGGAAAGTCATTTTTTCCAGGCCCAAGTAGTTCCCCTTGAAAGAAAAGGATCTATGTGAAATTGTCATAATCTGGGAACGATGTGCTAAAACGAGCAGTTCATTTCCAGTCTTAAGCAATCATAATGGCAGAGAGCATTACCCTACTACGAAGCAAAATACGAGGCAGATTTGTACAGCCAGAAAATCAGTACAGCATTAGAAACGTAAGTCGATGAAATTGAGATTAAATGCCCAGTCTTAGACCGTGTGTAAGTCGGCGGATTGCCTAATTATCAGAACTCCATTATCTGCATTTGTTTGTTGGATAGATATTAATTTGAATGTTGTCAGCCAAGAGAGAACCACTGCCCCATGCCTTACTCGATTGGAAAGTAAACAACAACGTCAAAAGGCCAAGGGTGCACTGATTTCGTCTATCCAATAAAGCAAGCCGTTGACATAAATTTTATGTCACTGCATTGTTTTGGGTAAGTATATATGCTGACGTGTCCTCAGTTGACGAGCATCTTTGAGTACCAGTAAATCGTAACACGCATAAACATCTTTTATAATCTTATTCTGTCTGGCTGAGTGCAGTGACTGGGACATTCTTTTGTCTTGTCGCCTGTCGTGCTAGTAAAATGTTACAGAAACCCGGACAACAGATTATTTTCAGGAATTGAATCATAAATGCTATCGATCAGCAGTTATCCTTTGTATGCTTGTTTAATACATTGTTATACGTGTTTTACATGTCAACCTACTTTATATTGTTGTATTTTATAGTAATGTGGATTAACGTATCAGCCGTTGCTCATTCTAAACACTGACTGGCCTTCATTAGTATTTGGCTTAAACCTGATATATGAAAGTTTGTGAAATAGCAGCAAACTTTGTGCTTGCGAAACAACCAGGTTTAATAAAAACTGCTCGCAGACGCCACCTTAACCAGGACCGTGTTTTACTTTGTTCGGAAAACGTTCTGCACAAAGCATTTATTAGCAAAGCATTAAATGTATTAAAAACGGACACTTCAAAGATCGCCAGTGTCACTTTAACGCAATTAACTCTTTCATGAAATATACGTCAATCTCATTTCTTAAAGGAAACTACTCACAAGGTTGCTGAAAACTCTCTAACACCCGATGACCGGTTTTGCTCTTCTTGGGGCTCATCAAGTAGGTCCAGCTTGGGAATTTCCGTCAACCTTATGTTCTACTTGAACCTAAACTGGACAGATTTCGACAAATACACTCACTTACGTATCAACTGGGTTTTCACGGGAGACTCAACTGAATCTCTTCTTTATGATGTTCTTCAACTGAAGGTGCTGCATAAAAGCAGCCTCATTGTGCATTTGGTAATCTATTTCGGACATCGCAGTATATTTTGTGAGTAGTTTCTTCCATGAAACTTTGCGATAACTGAAATATATAACCAACGGAAAATGAGGCAGCCTTTGTGCAGCACATTCAGTTGAAGAACATAATAAACGAGCTATTCCTTTGAGTTTCCGTGAAAAACAAATTGAAGTGCAAATGAGTG
Organism: Opisthorchis felineus; assembly: GCA_004794785.1. Taxonomy (NCBI): domain Eukaryota; kingdom Metazoa; phylum Platyhelminthes; class Trematoda; order Opisthorchiida; family Opisthorchiidae; genus Opisthorchis; species Opisthorchis felineus. The sequence continues at coordinate 121,974 of SJOL01004206.1, read as the reverse complement.
TATTTGTCGAAATACGCCAATCTCTACTTTCCAATCCCTAGAGTATGCATTTCATGGTATTCTAAAATATGGACAGCCTGTATAAACTGGCAACTTAAAACCAAACAAACTCACCTGACTGAAGTGTGATTGCCGGGCGTTTCGTTGTTTTATGACAGTACTCATGAACAGCTGAAAATGCTGTCCTCATTATTAATAATTTACAACAAACCAGATATGCCGTTAAATTCTTCATTATGGGAACCATGGATATGATTATCTTTATCGAATTTCCTTGAGTTCGTCACTGGGGTACTCGTGAAAGTCAGTTTCATTTCAGAGACCTGGAATAAGGCGTACTGTTTTATGAGATAGTCTTTCTTCCTGTGGTAAACGCTTGATGCTTAAAGTCAAGTTACATTTTATGCACTGGATGTATTCGTTTGTAAATAAGCCCCTATTTGAACCATCTAGTTGAACCACCCAAAGAAGACTGGCTGCGCTTCAAACTGATCCACTTCAACCTAGACGCATTTTGTCAATTAGCCACCCCAAGGCTTGTTTCAGTGAGCAGAATATTTTCATTTTAAGATTATGACTCACGGGGCTGAAGTGATATCAACAGTTTGATGGAGTTCTGTTTGTCTCGCAATCTTCATTTACCTGGACCGTTACTGGTGAAGAAGCAGCTAACGCAAACATAATAGTTAAAATGGTCAGAACCAGATGAGTTTAGAGCTGTGTAACTGGAGCTAACACAAGCACAGTCGACTTTTCGTTCACGGTGTTATGCGTGGTCCATTGACAAGAATAAATGCTGCCAACGAAACCACACACAAAATGGAAAAGCCAGTCGCAACGCTGTTATACTCGCTTCATTGACTAGATCCCATCATACAAAAGATACCACAGCGATGGGCTTGAAATGCTTTCTTCCCGATCCTGGTACAAACATAACAGTTGCATAAGAGTAGAGAAGCCCCTAAGGCGAGAACCGAAGACATGATAGTGTAGTCACCCCGGTCAATCTTCATTATCTTGATGGGACCGAATAGTACTGAGACGTCAGTCGTGAGTTAGGAATGCTGCCAGGCGGCTATCCTATGCAAAGCAAAACCAGAAAGCATGTGTTCACTTGGTGAAGCGATACTGCGATCACTTAACTGTGGACCAATATCCTGCTGATCTGTACTCACAACACCCACAACTGTGCGCCCATATTGGTGGAAACAGCACATATGTGATGGCCAAAGAGGTGACAGCCAGCATGGACGCCTAATCTTAGTTGAGCTGCTTGAATAGCACGGTTTGTGTGGTTAGTGGTGGCACTGTGGACGAGACTTGCACTCTGCTTTTTTTGTCGTTAGAACCGTTCCGCTAGCTCTCTGATCGCGCGACCTCATCCTTCGTAATGACAACAGTAGCAATTGGACAGGTTGCTTGATTAAGTTCACTTGACGAAGAGTCTATTCCTCGGACACGCAATGCGTCCACTCAGCGTGAGAGTCGTTTAGCTATCATCGCAGAGGTAGGCTGGGTGCGAAATCCGCGTACGTAGCCAGCGAGCTGCTTCTCCTGTGAAGTGCGCGAGCGCTATTCAGACAGTCAATGATGTTGAATGAATGAATCAAGTTTATCTGGTAAGAAACATTTCATAGCAGACAGTTTCATCCGAAAAAATGGAGGATTTTCAGTTTGAATTTGTAAACACTTATCAGATGTTGCCGAACAAAATATTCAGTTGCTTGACTGATAAACAAATCAACCTCCTTATTGGTTCGGAAACTTCTGCTGAAGACGCTAAAAATGAAACCAAACACAAAGGGTTGTAGACACAATGCAACCAACTGACTAGCACTAGCACAGGCAATTAAGATGTCTAAATGAGCTTGATTATTGATATCTTTGATGCATTTCTAAGGCCTAACGGATATATGAACAACCACTGCCAATGTTTTGGTTGGCCAGGGCACTTTATAGGCAAGCCAGTCAAGGTTATAATAAGTGTCACAGCCGAGTATAGGACGGTGCCGTCTGATAGGATGACGCCAGAAGGCTGAAAACCAGCGCTGACTGTTGAAACTGACCTTCCGGAAGTACGTACAGTCTACTGAATCAGTTATTGGTATAAAAGTAGAGTTTAAACACACTATTCCTACCGTTGACTACCAATCGTGGGTGGCAGCGGCTTGGGCCTTATCGGGGCTATTTGCGTTTTACAAACTACTTTTAGGTGAATAAGCCAAAAGTAACTATGATTTCGTGAAAGTATCATTGTGGGGGAAAACGTTGATTTGGTTGTTTGTGCTACATGGTTATATCCAAATTGTTTTTTTAACTGTGGGCAAGCGGAGGCATTTTAGTTTAGAGTTAATCAGTTAGCGTTGTCCCAATAGATGGTATGTGACACTGGATCATTCGTAGGAAGTGAGGATGACCGAGTGGTGGGAAGCGAGGTTTGACATTTCTTCTGATGCTCCACAACGCACATAGATTGTCTCGGAAATAAAAAACCGTAACAATTTCCATACGGAGCAGAATGGTCTACCTGAACACTGGTGATCGGATATACGAAGTTGAATCTTTTCCGGTAAGGAGATTACAAGCAGTCTCAAACAATTTTATGTTTGCCTGCGATATGCTCTGTTTTTGTGCTTGTGATGCCGGACTGCAGGAAAAACGGCGAGAATAATATACTTGTCGGAAATTGTATAAAGGTAAGGAACAGGGGTACATTATGGACAAAGAGATTGTTATCCGGTAGTTTGCAACCCCATTATACTCAGTATACTGTATTGGACTGAATCACACCGAAGACTGCGCGAACACTACTGCTCTTTGTGTGTTCCTCTGGAATAATCAAATATCCCAGTGAATTTCACTACTCCGTGAATAGTATAAGAGGCTTATTGAAAAACACTGCCCATCGTTTTAGCATATGGAGTTTCAATTTGAATTTTCTTCTTCGTTTTGTCCGTTCGATTTACTTGACGATAGGGGAACCGAACAAATTAATGCCTTGACTCAATATGCACAGGCGCCCAGCATTTCGTGCAAATACAAGGACTAAAATGTATTTTCCTTGGACGAACTCGACGTTTTTTTCCTTTTCTTCACGACACCTTGTTTTAGATCCCTTTTGTGAGGGCAATACACATAACCGGAGAGCGATGTCAATCTGTTCATTAGGCTGTTCGTCGGATGTTGAAGTATACCACTGAGAACAATTTCGTTAACAGGTTGAACAGATGACCTTTGATTTTCACTGAGCTACGCAGTCTAATTACGCCTGTTTCATCGCTAATCGAGGTAACAAAATCAGTGCGTAATTAAGAAGCGGAATGCGATGGGTCAAATTCAGGTGAAAACAATGATGGTCTACTTTTTAAAGGTTCACAGATGATGTTACCTTGATTAGTGATGAAACGTTTACACTTGAATTGTCTAGTTCATCAAATAAACCAAAGATTATGTCGAGATAGGACTACATACCGGTGTGACTTTGCATCATACAGAATAATCTAGACGTTAAGACTAGAAACAACCCCTGAAAAAAGTTTAGATGTACCCATAAACACCTCTTTTTGAACATTGTCCCTATGAGCTATTCTGGATAGTTTCACCATATGCGCATTTTGTCACATACGTGCGTGTTGACAAATGTATCCAGTGAACAAAATATTTTGGAGCAGTTGATCCTTTATTGATAACAGTTTAAGGGTGAAAAAGGATTTGGGCTATGTGGTGCACTGCCAACCCTTCCTTTTTCAAAGTGCAGCAGAAAATTTACCTTCTGCATTTTCAGTTGTTCTCAATTCGGCCACTTTCTACTCCATATTTACTCTCTTTCTTTAGCGGACCTGTGGAACGTCTGGCTGCGCAACAAAACAGAACGGCTGAACGTGTGACAATTTGCGCAACGTCAAAAAGTGGCCAGAAACGTAGCCAAACTAAAAATCGCGTCCAAAGGCTGTAATTTGTCGGCCTTTTTTCCACAACTTACAAACCATCACTAGCCTCAAATGCTCAGAAGCAAAATGTAGCTCTCAAACTTTTGGAATCTGCCGAACTTCGGAGCATGCATCAAATCGACTAGTTCACATCTTCATAAATTCCAGCAGTTGCCAATCACTATCAGCTTAGTTACACCTTCCGATTTGTTGATACAACTAGTTTTTCCAAGCTATCACAAGTTCGCGTGGTTTAACAACTTCATGAGTAAAACGAATGAATCCGTTTTCACTAGGTGCGTCCAGTTTGCTCTTTATGTGATATCGCACCAGCGTCTTGTTTTCCTCTCGCTTGTTCTATCTGAATCAGAGCACATACATTCTTAGAGAGATCTTACCTCCTGTGATTTCTTCGTTGTTGTCACTCCTCTATAAGAAAGATATGTGTTTCTGACCAAAAATGGTGTGTTGAGATTTCTCGCCTACAAAGGTAACACAGGCTACAATTAGGAGCACTTTTATTTAGAAATCGGATGAGAACCAGATGACACAATATCAAGACGTTTAACTCCAAGACCCAAAAATTATGAATCCTGAAATGAAAGGCGTCCAGATATATTAGGCAGTATTTAGTTATGCTTTGAGTTTCGCATTGTTTGGGGGGCAGGTCGGCTAGGGCTCACAACCACTATCTCTTTCAAACTCATCCGAAACAGAGAAATGGGGAAACATGGTCTTCTAGAAGTTTGTGATCCTTCAAGTCCGCTTTCCTCTAAAATGGTTAGGAGGTGGCTTACTGGTTGGTAATGACATTGAAACCAAATCAAATTATTGGTTGTAAGGTCAACCAAATTTATAACGCAACTTCGCAATCACGATTTTTGGTCGATTCTGGTAGTCGACCTTATTGCCTTATTTTTCTCTCAAACAGTGTTCTGACGAACGCTCGCAAGTTGCCCGAAATTTCAGAGGTTCTTCGACACTAGGTTCGGGTTCTCAGGTTGTTTGAGCCTGCGAGTGGCGGGTCCATGAATCATTTTTTCGGAAAGCAAGAAGTGCACCGACATATATCTCTCATTGAGTGCATTGTAGGTACGACTAGCAATTTTTGTACAGACTGAATCTGCGCCAACACTTGATGCGCCCATTTGAAACAGCTGAACTGAAACAGTTCTGTGATGAATAACATGACGCACCATAAGGCGCCGTCTCTTATAAGGAACGTCTATTTATGCAACGCGAAAGTTACGGTGATGATCATATTTTTAGTTTTGAGAAGTGTGACTTATGATATGGCAAATTTCTGTTTAAAACCAGTCGAACGGATCACATATGGGCATGCAGGAAGACGTCAGTCAAAGGAATTGGTACCATCTTGCTAGTGTGAGTGTGCTAATATATGTACAATAATTACGGACTCAACACTAGCAATTGGTGGTGGAGACAAATTTCGGTTGGAACATAGAAACGCAGAGGCGCTTCCTCCATTTATTCTGACAGAATAAATGTCAAGCGTTGCTACACCGTTGGTTAACTCACTTGCCTGATCTTTACGATGGACTCAGCGTTACTATCGCCATGAAAAATTCCGTTTTGTCAGATGTAATTGAGAAATGAAACTGCAATAGATAGTCGAATTCCAAAAGAAATCGGCGACTTGTAACCAAAACGGTTAAGCAATGTGTGACCGTTTCTACCTTCTGAGAAGTCCGATTTGTGGACTCAACCACTGAAATTCAAGGAGATGATGAGGCTGACGCAAGTTCGGGGACTAGGTCCATCTGATAGGTCAGAACAAAGGCAAAACCGGAGCTTTAGTCGGCCTTCTGTTTCCAAGCGTAACTACCACAACTGCGTAACAACAACTACTGAAACAGATAAATGATTTTGTGGCCCCCAAGGTTAGTGCCTGAACCTTAATCAAACGGTCATATGTCCGATCACTTTAGGTCCACTTGATAGCCCTAGAGATCAAACTTCATCCTTCATAAAAGAATCGGCCAACTATGAGAGCCTTCGCGAGATTGATGACTCCAGACAAGGGATAGTGACAATTCATCTGTAGTCAGATGACTGTCAGGACTAGACAAAAGCCGGTTCAAACGAGATTTCACGCAAAGTTACCCTTTACGTTATAGCCAATAGTAGTACAATAAAAAATAAGGTCAACGGATGCTCGTATACTAACTGAAAGTGTTGTAGTCATGTGGTATGTTGTGTAAAACGGTCTTAGTTGAAACACAATGATGGTGGGGATACGGTGTAATGGTCCCGATAGTTTGGCTGCGAAGACTTACGGTAGTGCGCAGCAAGGTCTTTTTGCCACCATTCTTTGCACAGAGCAATATGTGAAAGTATCTTTTAACAAACAGCTCTACAGGCAACGTTGCCAGTGCAAGCGGATGGTTGATATGCTGTTACATTAAAGTGGTCGATAGTAGCCAGAAGGCCTCTGTTTCAAGCCAGCTGATTCTGCGCTGCAATCTCAAAACTGTGGTGTCACTGGTAAATGAGTCCAGAATCTGTTGTGGAATGAGGTTTGTTTCCACCCAGTGCACCATTTTCGTGTCTGATGCGCAAACTCAGGCTGTCCTCTATTGCATGTTTCACAAATATGCTATTTAACGCTTCCTGAATGCGCTTTTTATCCGTTTGACTTTCGGAAGCAATCCTTCTTTCGGATAACAATAAGTACGTTCCGTTATTTTCATTGGACAGTAGCAGCTATGAATGAGACTCTAAAATTGGTGTTCGCATGACTGCGTGGATAGAGTGTGCCTCTGAATATTAAACATGGGCAACCATCTTGATCATATACTGGGCTAAGCATCCATGTCAAAGTTGTTTTTTTACCATGATGTGGTGGGTCCATCGTCTGTGGAACTAATCACATTGTGGAAGTTGATGAACTATTGATATCCTTGAAAGCGATTGTTGGCTGACAATCGTTGTTCTAAATGATTCAGCTCAATATGAAAGCGTTCCCGTTAATTGCCTGCAATAACACAGAATATGCGTATTATTTCACCCTACTTGGACGGCAGCAGTGAGTCTGAATAACATGACTTTTGGAATTGGTAAAATTTTCATAGAATCCTGTCGCGCTTGTTTGCGTCGTAAGTATCCTCTATTAGTCCAAACATTATTCCATTGGAAATGTAGCCAACAGTAGAAGCATGTACCAAGTTGTGCTTAAAACATATCTTGTAAAGTTCCACAAACGTTTGATAACTAAACGAACAAAAATATAGGAATTCAGGTTAGTTCGTGAAAGAACCGAAATTAGGCTGGAAAAGCCTAAATTTATCCATAGCATAGTTGTTCACGAGCGGCATAACTAAACTTCGGAAGCAGATTTTACCAATCAGAAAACTAAGGATCCTGCTCCTTCAAGCACAATTCACCCTATTACTTTGTCTTTTTATACCTGAAAGTTTTTCTTGAACTTGCTGCTACCTGAATGCGGTAGATTAGGGCAGTTAGTTTTTCGGTGCGCCCAGTGTTAACTCAGTCTGCTTGTGCAGAACAGTTATCAAGTCTAATTCTTTGCCGCCAGAATAACGTTACACGGTAGAAACAGTCGTTCATTTCAACAAATGTACTTATTTGCATATCAATCTGGTCTTCACGGGAGACTGAATGGAATCTCTCCTTAATGTGTCACTTATATTTGACAAACCTCTTATGAAGTATTTGGTGAGGCAGTTATTGAACACGAGGTTCTGTGAAAGAAATTTTGTGTACAGACTTGATAAGTGCTCTCGTTCAATGTCGTCTTTTTTTCTGACCAGATGCCGATAGACTAGGTTGCTCTTTCGGAATTTGTTGTCGATTACGTGATCTCCAGTCACATTCTGAATAGCGCTTGACGCACCGCTTCCCTAGAATACACCTGCAGATGCTCGTAGCGCAACACTCCTGGGGAATTTTTATTTGTTGCTAGATGTGTTTTCTGTTGGATGGGGGGCATCAGGCAGTCTGCTGGTCGTGCAAATCCATGAATGCGATTGGGTTCCTGTTCCCGTACTGTAAATTGGACGTCTTGTTAAACCTGCCTGTTACAATTTATGCAAAGACAGTTTTATAAAGCTGCAGATAAGGAGAGACATAATGTGAATTCTTATTCGAATGAGCTGATACGTATGGCGCTGTACATAAGGCTTTGTTTGCCTGCAAAAGGCAGTCGGAAAGGCAAACAGCTCTCTGTGTAGCTTTGGTCACCTTTTTTAGTTCAGTTTGGCTCAGGGACTCAAAGTCTGTAGTATAGGGCATGGACTACCCATAAACTAATTTAAGGGCTTACTTCCTAGTCAGAACTCTGACCTTTGCTTCATGGTTTGCTTTGTCGTGTGTGTGTGGGGTGGGGGTAGGGGGGCTGAATTAAATTTTCAATTATTCTTCTTAGTTCTGACATGATACTTGCAGAACGAGGCGAACTGACCTCGTGGTTTACTTAAAAGTGAACCTAGATAAGAGGTCAGTACTCTGATACACGTTTCTTTGTGTAACGGGTAGTCTAACATCAATGACTGCGAAAGCCTGGCACGATTCAAACACTGAACAACTCCTTTATTGTGTCGGAAATACGGCTTCCGAGGTGCATTCTAATGGCGTCCAAGCAGCTTGCCGTGGTACCGTTTTGTATTCAAGCGAAAACATTCCAAAAGCTGGGAAAATAAAAGGAAGAGTTTATTGCTTCTAATTCAAAATTTAGACCGTATAGCTGGGAAGTACTAAAACGAGGCTTTTCAAGGATTATAGTTTGTATCGGGTAACGAGGTGCATCTCCATTTTGGTTTGCACAAGACCACGACTCTACCCATATTTTCACGTTTCTTTTACACAACAGAATATTAATCTCCTGAACAGTTTCGTCACAATACGCCAGATGATTGACTTGAGACACAATGTGATTAATGTTCGAGTACCGGGTGAACGGAGGTCTCTTTGAACACTAGAACCAGCTCTCGTATAGTTCGCAAAAATCGTCAGGTGGCTTCAAGTCTTCAATCGTTGACCGCGTCCGTGCTTTCCGAGAACCTGTAGATAGCATCCTAGGAAATGTTAGCTACTGACGGTATTTGTAAGACGTCACACCGTAGATTCTGTCCTAGCACAGTTCGTATTATTCATCTTGACAGAACCATTACAGTAACAAGTGAGGTCGTACATTGGAATAAAGGTGAAGGTGCGTGACAGGCCCACGAGAGCAGCTATGTAAAAGGATGTAACACAATTACAAAAAAACGATTGTTCGATACTAATGCTAGTCTAGTTGCCTCTAACTTACCGTACTAATCACTGGTGGAAAGGCTAATCGGTTTAGTTCTTTAAGGGAAAGGCCATAGAGTGGAAACTTCGAGCCAGGTGCTCTCGCTTTGTGCTCCGTAAAAAAATTCACGAGTGATTCCCTGGGTCTTGATGTTTAGCAAAGTGAGGTTATTTTACTCTCCAGTATATGGTGCTTCTCGTTTCCTCGGATTCTCAAATCGAATACATTTCGGCTATGAGCTAAACAAAAACGAGGCTGATTAGGGACGTCACAGCGGGGACGAATGTATATACTTTGGACATTCCTTGGTGTCGAAATTAGCTGTATATAAATTACCTCAGGTCTGCGCTGCGTTTGGTGAAGCGTTCACTTATCACATTTGTGCAAGCAAACGTAGGGTGCATGCTACATAATAACTACTGAGATTCGTCTAATAAACTTGATCTAGGCGACCTCAAGTGTCTTATCTGTTAGAAAGGTCGTCAGATTCTTGCCGTTGCTGGCTTGAAATTAGGCTTTAACTGACTCTCCTAGACGAACAACCGGCATGCATCTAGGTCCGCTGCAGTGGAGATAGCTCAATCAAGGCAAATTGCTTTCTGAGAAAAACTGTTCCCAACAACCAGTGAATGACACCCCCAAAGCAGGTAGTACGTGAGTAGTTTTATACAGTCATTTGTAAGCTAACTTGGTACCCACGAAAAAAGTACGGTTGGCTGGACTGCATCCATCTTGTGAACCCCAGAGAAGCTGCCGATGATTTTCCAGCAACCTTGAAAGTAGTGCCGAGGTAACGGGCAGGCAAATTGCGGTGCAAAGAAAAACTTTGCTGACAACCAACGGTATCCTGATTAAACCATGCCAGGGATATCACACTTTCAGGTGAAGTGCTGGTAAATTATTCGCTGCCACGCTCTCACTGACTGACCAAACGCGAATGGGGCATTTCTGAGAAAAAATCGCTTCCTTTTCTCCACATTCATAATGTTTTCCAGAAAGCCGCAGACTCGCAGTGTAGTGGAGCCCAAAGTCAATAGAACAATGTTAGAGTTTCAAAAGAGATAAGTGAAAACAACTGCTTTGATAGATAATTAAAATTCTCTTTTAATAACAGGTGCATATAATCAGGTATACACACCACTCGCTACCAGCAGCACTACAGTACAACACCCAGGTAAACTCAGACAGAACTGGACAGCCCAGTGCTCGCTATGTAAATGATTTTTTATCAGCAGAGGAAGCGCATAAAAAAACATTCATAATTTTTGCTCAATTGAGTGAGTGGCGGACTGACTGATTGAGTGGGTGATTGAATGATTGTGTTATTCCGTTAATTGGAGTTGAAATTAAGTCGAATCACATTTCAGATAAAGTCCCCGTGGGAAGAAAAAATTAAGAAGAAGAAGGAAATCAATAGTGGCGCGAATAACTCTTCTTGGGCGTTGCTTTGCTATTGTTCTTGTTGATGATGATGGTGTCGTTGTTGTTGATGCGGAGCGAAATGCTGGTGATGCGGAATAAAACGCAGAGAACAAGGGCAAAAATAAAACATCTTTTGGAGTTCAAGTTTGAGCCAATGCATTCTTTCTCGCTCTCCTGATGCTGAGTGCGTGGTTTGGTTTAAACCTCTAACACATATTCAGGATTTACGTAGGAAAATCCGGCAAACTCTGTCTGATCCAAATTCATTATATACAGTTTATCTGTTGGAGTCATTTTTGGTGCATCTTTGGTAAATTCTCTGTCAAAATTGCTCACATCGCGCTTGTCTTTCTGTAACAGAGAACATGATAACAAACGCAAGATATATTGGATAAAGTGGTAATAAAATTTGCTAAGCAACTAGACCGATACTAGTCACATTACTCAGTTTTCCTATTTTAAATGGGAAATCAAAATAAATCAGCGAGGTTGCATCGTGTTTAGGGAAGCAAGTACCTGGGTGCGGAAATCAATCATTAAATATGTACGCCGGATGCATGCGTCCAAACTATTTCAGAGCTTGATATTTGAGCAAATTTTGCCAGTGTTCTGGGCAGAACTTCTCTCATGTAGTAAATCGTGGAAATTGAACTTTGCATGAAAATTGTGCACGAGGAGTATGTATTCCTAGTCACAACTCTGTTGGTCCGACAACCACGCTTTGTACAAGTAAACCAGTCTTACGTTTTGGACAGTGTTTTTCGACAGTCTTTACCCTCAGTTACTCAAGTACTGCTGCGGCTACGCTCTGCCTTTAAACCGCCAGAATGATGAACCCGTTTTGCGATGAAAAATATTATTAATTATTTGGTGCCGGCGTCGTTTGTTACGCTATGACTAGCCTCATATGCCAGTCGCCAACTATATTGCATGCATGTATATATTTATCCACTTATATAAATGCCCATAAAAGTACCAGCTCATTCATTTAGGAGTTATTTCGAAATCAGCTCATTTGGCGGCGAAACGGTGTTTTCAGCCAACAAACTGTACCCCTTACACAATTAACTGACGACTGGTGCAAAAAAGCAATATGCAGTAAATCGAAGACCTGCTATATCCTGTGGATATACTGCATCGTTTAATTCACTGCTGTAGTACAGAACAAGTGTAGAAAAAATCGTGATCTTGAGTGTTTTGTGCAACAATGCATCGGAAATGCAGTCTAGTGGAACTTCAACTCTGCATACTTAATTTCTGCGTTACATTTTTCCGAAGACATATCATCGCTGTACAGTGTGTTGCTTACACCATTGTGTCCAATCAACCATCACCCTCAGAAATATTCAGCGTAAGATTGTGAGTAGGATCTTGCCCACGACTGAGGCTACCCATCAGACGAAAGTGTCCAAGAGCATTAATTTTCTGAGTTTCCACCTGACTAGGAAATGTTTACTTTGGCAACATGATTTCCTAACAATTGATCGGTGGGTCTCGCTACCGGCAAGGTCCGTTCAAAGTGTGAAAACTCGCCACACTATTAATCCTACTCAGTTTCATACTACTGTTTCACACTACTGTGCCCCTTCGTGACGGCCATTCTACTTATAAGGTTGATTTGTTTTAGAATTTCCTAAATTATTTAGGAAGCGTTCACTGTTGGAAATGCGTTTTCCTGTTCCAGACTGTGACCAGTCGCACATCCCGTAAAACCCTCCATAATGAACATCACATGTTCGTTTGCTTCTGCCCAGTTTGTTATTGTCGAATACAACTGTTTCAACATCTAAGCATAAACACACATGTATAAACCCAAGCACGGTCTTGCCAACCAAAACCAGTAAACCGTCAATCCGTCGCAAGCCACTCGTTCCATTCAAAATACCACACATCGATTCTTCGCAAAATCACTTAACAGCATTAGAGGTAGTGAAGCGAAAGATGGTTCCACATCAAACAAAGCGTAAACAACAATAAACTGGAAATTTGCAGATGGGTGCATTTAACTAACGCAGGTGGACATTGCTACCTATGAGCTCCAGATAATGTAGATGACACGTGCGAGGTCTGTTGGAGACACACATAGTTAATACAGATTTCCCTGTCCGGAGCCAATTATGTCAACATTAGACAAAATCAGATGGGTCAGACTCATGCAAGATTGTAATGTTGAACTTGAATACCAACTTAACTTTCGACCAACTGAATGACGAGTGGGCTTTCATAAGTGATCGTGACCGATGGTTTTTCGACAAACATCGAATGAGCCAAATTGGGAGAAGTCTTCATAGGCAATTAGGACGATCCAGAACTCTTCTATAGTCATTCTTTGAGCGATTTCGACAAACGACGGATGTGAAGCAGAACCCTTAAAAGCCGCGCTAAACCTTGAGAAGATTGCAGTAATGTTGACTGCAACCATTCGCCTTTTCTTATCATGCTTGGGCTATCAGTTGTCAACACCCTTATATTTTTAGCGCAAAATTTTTCTGGAAAACTCCTGGTGATATTTTGGATATTAAGACGAAGTTTGACCCGTCCACGTATGTCTGACTCGGAATTCTGGAATGAGGTTCACAGAGTTTACTAGCATACTTCAGCTTAATAACTAATGCCGAAATCTGCTAACCAGAACAAAGTTATTTTATTGCTGCTTTAAATGTAGTCACCCACCTGGTTATTTAGAGTTTTATTTAACCATGTGATCTCCATTAATCCTCTATATCTCACTCAATATTCCCGCGAACACCAATTTGATTGGTGGTGTTACAACTAGCTTTGAACATCCTGAATCTGGACGAAATGTATGGGATGACGTAATGGTTTGCCTCAAGTCTCAGTGGGATGGAGCCGGTTTCACGTTCTTGTTGAAAATCAGAGTATTGAAACACTTTCCTATCATACTTCTATCTTTCTTACTGAACACGTTTCATTTTAATAGTCAGCATTCACTTTTTGTCCACGCTGTCGAAATCGGAAACGTGTGACGTTTTCGCCTAATTTCGCGTGTACCAACAAACGGGACAGTCCCGGTTTGTAGTGAACAGGCACCGAAATCAGAGCGATGGTAGAGAGTGAAGTTTGTTGATCAAAATGTGACCTCCGCCCCTATTCAGATCACTGATCACAAAATTATTTACACACAAATAGATCTTGCACTAAAATTTCATCGTTTCAACACCAATGGGTTAGAATCCATAATTTTGAGTGGTAAAATCTGGTTTCAAATATCAGCCTCACTTTCAATATTTTGGCAAAATATGACTGCAAAATAGCTATCAATCCAGATAAAAGACTCCACAGATGAGCATAGATCGTTGATTTTACTTTGAGGTTAACCTCCAAGAGTACTGTCGGCAGCTTCATGCTCAGAAATTCATTGCAAACTTACAATTTTCGGTTTGAATGGAGGTTGAACTTGCCGAGAAGCTAATTTGTGCCAATCGATACGCCGATAAAACTGGTGTTCACGAACATCCCTATCACCATATGGTCCACAACCCAAACGTTCTTCGGGATTTCTGGTCAGTAGCTGAGGAATAGAAGGTGAAACAGGTCAAATAATACTACATAATAGCACGCTGTTGAAGTCACTCAGAATTTGAACACGTCGAAATGCTATTTGCCAACCAGTCTACAGCATAATGCTGGAATATCATTTTAGAACTTTAAGACTTGCCTGATTCCTTTACGATTACATCTGCAGTGAACTGACAGGGCTATCTTTTTACTTGCACCCGAAACAGACCACCACGGCAAAATCTCTTCGTTCATTAGGCGTATCTCGCCAACCTTGCTCACACTGTCTTTTTTCTGATAGCTAAACACACATCTAACTCTACCGCTAATACGCTGAGATCAAAGTAAACAATTTCACTGCATCCTAAACTGAACTAGCGAGAAAACCATGGGCAGCTGAATTACCGTGAACCAAGTGCACAGAAGGCAGGAAACGGTAAGCTGCGGTCACCATCCTAGAGGAAGAGATCATTGACGGGACATTTTTGTACTCTCTTGGTAGGGGATGAAGAATAAAAACCAGGCAGGCATAATCACAAGCGGGTTTACAACGCAGATTCATTCAGAAGGAATTAATGTAGCACACACATGTTGGAATCATTAGACACAAAGTTAACCAAATGTGTCTTCGACTGGAGACATTGAAGACGAAGTTCGGGCAATCCAATCCATGGGAAGTGTCATTTGGTTGCGAAATATTCCGTCGGGACGTGATGTAACACACTGGAAACCTTATGAGATGGCTGTCAATCCACTGCTGATAGCCGATCGATCAAAAGGGTGACGGAATCCCTGGAAGGTGGAAGTCGGATGCACGCAGTACTCAGAGCGTACATACTAAGATTAGGGCTGTTTAGATCATACGAACTTACTTTCATGCTATGGTTAAAAACCTTCCTGTTATGTCGCCTCATCAATGTCATAAAAAGCACTCAGTGTGTGGGGGGGAATGTCTTGTTGCAAAATAAGATAGTGGTTGTCGCGTGTGGTGTAAATTATAGTAAAGAGCTATCACTGTACAACTAGGGCTAAAAGTTTGCCATGGTTAAAAACTATTTATTCGTCGAAGATTATTACCGAAAGTGAACAGCAGTTTAATAAATGAAGTTACATTGCACGAAGGGACCTTATGTGGCAGACATTTCCCGAAACTCCCAATTTTCCACTCGGTGGAAAAACTTGATGTAAAATTCCATCCAAACACAGCGTCCATAACAACAAATGGATTGATAACTTCTGTCCTTAAAAACGCCACTAAGTACTGATATACGTATCTTCACTGTGGCCTCAGCCTTACCTCACCAGACTGCATTTAATTTATGGGACACTTATGAGGGGACCATCCAGCACATTTTGGGAACTGACGTTCTCGATAGTGTAGACTCATTAAAAAATACCAATAACCAATGCACTCACAGCTCGACAAATTAGACACGCTTCACGGGACAGATATTTAGGATAGAAGACGTCACGGCTTGTAATGTTTCGGAAAAGTTCCTCTTCGTCCTCTCCGTCGAACGGAGGCTGAAAGCAACAGAATAAAGCCGTCAAAAAATTTGTACAAAGGACTAGGTAGAAATAACATTGGACACTGACTGAAAACGCATTTAGCATTGTTTGGCGCATTTACACAAAAATCCCGGGAATTTTTCACGGTTGGTAAGGTGACTGCTCACCAAAATGGTGCCGTGGTTCATTAAATCCGACGATTTCGTCTACAAAGCAGATATCCGCAGGCGCCACGTTATCGATGCTCCGAAAATGACTTCGATTTCACAAAGCTTTTCAGCATGCAAACTTGTCCACTTGTTTTACATCACGAAGCTACCGGATTTGCAGTGAGACGGACCACTATTAGGTAGTACGGTTGCTACAAGTTGGTGGCCGATTTAAATGCGTCGTCACAATTTGCGGTGGCCAACGGACCAAATAGTTTCAAGAAAATCCCATTTCCGTTTTTTACGTCACTAAACCTAATGTTGTGTCCTATAACAATCTCAGCACGACTCAACATAAGAAAGCTAAATGTAAGCGCATAATTAATATAGTTCCACTGCTTGATGTACATTGAGAGAGCTTGAAGGTAGTTTTTCATTCCTCACAACTGACACTATACAGCATACGAAACAGAACAACATACCACATCCTGTTGCATCAAAAACAGGAGTGACCAGCATGCACTCAAAAAATATGGATGAAGGTCAGTGGTGATCCAGTTAGGTACCAATTTGAAAAACATCGCTACATAGTGTATCATGGATATACTAGATCAGTAATAGGGTTTTCCTTTTGATTTTCGGCGTTCCAGCTTTATACCAGAATTTAGCTTACTCAAACAACAAGCTCAAATAAGTTCCGGCTAAGAAATGAAAATAAAAAGAAATAATAATAATCTAATGATAAGAAGTAATAATAACAAGAAATGAAAATGAGGTTATTAACTTATCACTCAACATTTCTGATTAAATGAAAAGTTAGTTGCGCGGATTGTAACCAGATCTGACTGCCGTTAGTTGCGGTAGTTTAGATTACATCATTACTTAGAAAAGCCGGGAATTCTGTTAGAAACTCCTTCTGCATGAACACAAGAGACGAAGATATCGGGCCACGAATGACACATCGACAGCTCTTCACTCTCTGCATCATGTCAGGTTTGATGAAAACAGATTAGCTGCATCAACCTTAACTCCGAAACGCGCCTTGCCACGACGCCAATGCGAACGTTGTGCCCCTCGAAAGTAACATGCATATATCGCACAGTCGTAAGCCCGGCCAATTTCAAGCCGACAAAATGTGACGTACCCGACGTTCTAAAATGTTTTCAATCGCGCTTGTAGTCTCATACAAAGGGGGTAACTCTCTATTATCAAAAGACAGCACATGAAGTTCTTAAATGGTTTCCCAAATGAATTATATATTTCCAGTGCGAAAACACTCAAGTCCACATTTTATCTTCAGCTGTCAATTACTGCAGCTATGACACACCAAGTTATTTGTTTCGGAAGCAACTGCTCATGCGGCTTTAAGGCAGGGTGCTGCATTGAGGTTAAAACCACTCGGATTGGAAAATAGTGGGTCTTATTGTCCTTTAATGCAACGTCCGAAATCAGTTGTTTGCAACAGTAAAACTTTCGAGTAGCTTTTTTCTTCGTACTGCAGCCAACAACGTAGAAAAGATCCAGCTGGATAGCATCGCTTTCGATATGCCAATGAGCTGTTTTGCAAGGAAACTGTCACCCATTAGAACTGATGTGTTTGGCAGAGAGAAATCGACCGTCCAAAGGAGTGTATTGCTGTAGACGCATCAGACCGAGAGCTGTCAAAGGTAGCTTCTTTATGCAAATAAGTGATATATTTTAGTGATTTTCCGCCCTGAGGGAAAAAAATGATCGGCAGCCTAGTCGAGCACTTTACGCCGTGTTTTTAAGTATACTACAAGTTCCAGTGCCCAGTTGAAGTTTGTTTCATCGGCAAAGCATCTGACTACTTTAAAGGCAACTACGTTTTAGACATTTTGTGGAACATTCAGAAACAAAATAGACTACCGAATCCTGCTCAAATGCATATGCGCTGAAGAAACATACGAGAGTTCGTTCTGTTTCATGATGCCATATACGACAAAATATCTCGCTAATGAACTGGAAGTTTGAAACCGATTAAAAATGGCGAATATCCTTTACTCAGCGATTTCCTCTGCCTACAATGTATCTTACTCTTAAACAACGATTCACTGGAGGTGTTTCCTTTTGGTGATCGCACGGGCCAAGACGTATCACAAGCAAAACTAATGAGTAGCATAGAAAGGCGCGTAAGTCAGTTCTACTGATTTTAGTGTTAGATCCCCATCATAGTGTCGAGTGGTCAAGCATGATACGTGCGTGCTGAAAATGCCAAGGAAACTCATTCGTCTCAGCGTTGCTTGGAAATCAGTTGTATAACTAAGGCGCGTGCATACGATGCAACCATCCGACATCTTCTGCCATACGCCTTCAAGTCTTCGCACATACGAGCTGATAGGCACATGCAAATTAAAGAGGCAGACTAACACTGCATACGGCAGCCAACCTAAGCTGGAACAGTTTAGCGTCAGATGGATGCCTCAGTAAACGCTATCTTTATACTACACATTTTCAACATGATTCAGCTTCTACAACCACGGTGGTCTGGGCATTGGTACTCCAAGTCGGATTCCGAAATATCTAGAGAATTCACGTTGTTATTATTCTTGACCGATTAGTGCACAGTCGAATAAGAGGAACGCAAAAACTGGTTCTCATCCATCTCCGTACGAGAGTGATAAATGTAATTCTGGGCGAAGTTCGGAAAACGTACGTCAACTTCAAATTAGGTTCTGCAGACTTGAAAGTGAGTAATATAAAATGCTGTCGAAACAAATACGAGTTTCTGAATACTTCGACAATATCGTATCAAGCAAACGGTATAAAATATTCGAGGGAAGCAGAAATATGACCAGAAATAACAAACACATAGATGAACGTCGTGTAGATGATGATACTCACTTGTCCCGCCAACATTTCATACAGTAGCACGCCAAACGACCACCAGTCAACAGATTTTCCATATGGCTCATACTTTATTATCTACAGAGGAAATCGGCGAATATTTTCAATACTTTATCGCACACATTTTAGTTGAATACCTCTGAAGATCCTTTAAGTGGAGGGGATAAATCAGATTTTTGTGGATATATGAACCATGAAATTTCAGTCCTGTCACCTGAGTATGGTGTGAGTATGGTGTGCCACAGTGAACCTAAGTGGCTACACTTAGGTTCACTGTGGCATTCAGCAAAACTGTGTAAACTACGGAAATGTTGTCTAGAACAGAAGACTATGAGTGCAGCTCTTGACAGAGTAACCGGTTGTGGGATGGGAGTTCCTGTTTGAGAACACAACTATGTTAGGCCATACTGCATCCAGTTTCCGAAAATTAGGTGAGGCTGCATTCTTGAAGAATGCATTAAATGCGCAGAAACACGCAAAGTGGACATTAATAATGGAGAACAATTTGATCTGCAGTTCCTCATTCCGTTGATTAGATATGTAACCTTAAACAGGCTTCTAGTCGAATAAGCATCAGCGGCTGAATTTCGGTTAGGGAACATGTTTACCCGTGATACGCAGATACCTCGATGAAGGCAAGAATAAAACGGTATGCCGTGTTCATCCGAAGTTGTTGGAGCGAAATTCCATAAAGCGTCATGTGCCACTTCAAGTATTGCTTCACCTCAATACTTATGGTTTAGCTGTGAAGACTACCCTATGGATAATCGCCACGCAAACCTATGCAGTTGCAAGTCATTAAGTACCATCAAGAGGCCAAAGTACAGACAGACAGTTAAAATTAGTGATAGGATTCAAATGATAAAAAAATCTTCCTCTCGAGCGCACGAATCAGCGATGCCAGCTAGGACACATAGGTCGAATATAAATGATTAGTGTCCCCAGAGCACAGTTGGAAGACAAACCGTTCGCGCGGAGCCAAATACGGTTCCACAAGTGCGTTTTCGGCCCCGATATACGTTCGACGAAATAGGCCCTTCGGAGTAATTTCGATGGGTTTGTTACCAGTCTTTGGCCAGCCTAAATAATGATATTGAGGGGCATCTATATCGGTTATCTGTTTACAGTCAGGGTGACGGCATGTAACTCAGACAAATATGGTTATTAAACTTTTTGGTGAAGTTGATCAATATGACTGGAATGTATAAAATAGTTGTCTATAGGGATATCCAGTCAAAATGTGGAAAGTGACATGAGATAATTCTGGGGTTCGGTATCGGTACCCTGGACGCTGGTCCAGAAACTCTAGGTTCTAATGCTGGAAACTACTTTAAGGCCCGACAGACCACTTTAATTTGTTGCTTACATGCACAGACGACCTGCTGTCCCTCGGTCGATTTTGCCTATGAACAATCTTGAACAGTTTCTTGCGGACTAGCGAGCACTATATGAGTTAATATCATCTACTTAATACCTTCAGGGTAAATCCACTTTCGTCGTACTTATTTTTGAATCCTTAGGTATCGACGCCTCAAATGTTAGCCTGCGTCCAAAAATTCACCATTTGTATTACTGCACATTGCGATTGGCACCTAATTTTATAGTTTCGATTGAAAACTTACCTCAATTTTCCCTCTTGTTACAGAGCTATTTAGGAGTTTGCTGTGAACTATTTACCCATCTACGACCGGTCTCGCCCTTCATGGAGCGCATCAGACAGGCGTAGTCTCCAAATGTTCGTCAATCTTATTATCTACTTAAGATTGATTGTACACAAGTGACGAGATACACCCTCTCGTGAAATCATTTGGTACCTTCGGAAGATTCAACCTAATCTCAACTGAATTCCCCATTTCCGCTACCGTCCCAACATTTATATGGAGGCTTATAGGTGCTCAGACACATATAAGCCAACCAGTATGCCACTAATTGCTTCCATCTCAACAACAATAAGCCGACCTTTAGATTATCTCGCACAAATATAACTGATTTTTTTTTAGGTTTATGGTTACGTGGACTTGTCGTTCAGGTTTTCTAGCCCACGATTCTCTCAGTGCTAGTAAAGCCAACCAATGGGTATCTGCTAAGACTGCAAGTATCACTTTACAACATATATATAGATATGTATATACTCATGGTCCTTATCGCACGTGGTATACATCAATAGTGACCCTATCAGATAAGCTGAAAAAGACTCGGTTGTGACACATCCACACAAATGCATTCAGTATAACATACAGCTAGGAAAGGTATGTAGTTGAACCTATGTCTAAACCAGCTGGGTCAACCGCAGCAGAGAGTGACAGACAAAGAAAGACTGATTAGAGAACGATGGAAGCAGAGAAGCACAAACGACCGTTGGGCCGCCGTTGAACAAACCAAGGAGCCAACGGCGGAGGTTGATTGTATTGAGGAAACTCAAGTACAAGAGAAAGTTTGAGTGCTTGCTTAGGTAAGAAAAAGAAGCACGAACAATTGTGCCTTGAGGCATCACACGAAGAAATGGCATCAAGTTTGGATGAACACTAGAGTACAGAAAGAACGACATGAAGACCATGCGACGTGAAAATGCTAACTGCCTTGATGACCTTAGTCGGCCACTAAATTACTCTCCCCCCATCTAGCAATGGAATCTGTAAAACGACCTTCTGAATGGAGGCAAAGGTGGGCTACCCCCTTGTGATTTGCAACTAAACGACTTAGACCCATTACCACAAGGATTTCTCTCCTGGTGTCCCTGTGGAGGGTTGATGCAAGAGAGTAAGTAGGCTAGCTTTGTAGACCATTGTGCGTAGCTGGTGTGCTGCAGACACTTTCATCTCAAACATTCAAGCGCCTGAGTGCAGAATTCTAGTGTCGAAAAATGTTATAGAGAATGAACAAGCCAAAAGTTCATGCCATCAGTGCCACCTTGTTTACGACTATGTAGACCCTCGAGCTAGTGCCGTGTTATTTACAGTTTGATGTATATGTTAGCCTTCCTCTCTTTAATACCGGGGTTGTTTTTCAACGTGCAAAAAACGATTCTTGGGCTTTATCCAGCAGATTTAACTAAGTTATCTTTGGAAAATGACAGACCTCTGGTGCAATGTAATCCGGTGTTCCACAGAATGTGCGCGTTTTTCTTTCACCTTCTATGCCTTCTTTACACATTCCGAAATCCGCTATTTTGATGTGTCCTTCCGCATCCAACAGTATGTTATCAAGTTTCAAATCCCTGAGGGAAAAAGAAAACAAGTTCTCTTTAAACGGCTTGGACACACGCAGCACACACACCGAGCCTCGCTAAGTTTTGGGAATATATCCAAAAGCATATAGCTCATTCTGAGATATGGACATGTGCGTTATACTTCATCACCGTGGAAGATTTTGTTTGGCTAGCAAAGTTGAAATTCCGTAGATATAGCCTCACGAAATAAAAATAAAACATATTGGTATCGTAGTTCAGAAGCTGAAAAATAAATGGCAACTCCGAGTTGTTATGCACATACTGTACTTGTGAACATCTTGAACATCGTCATGGATCTTAGTGTTGAATGCAATCGCACAATCTCAACGAAGTTTAAAACGAATTCAACCACTGTTGAATGCCCAAGCGAATGTGTCAATCATAGTTCAGAACAGATCAAATGCTAAAATGCTATCGGTATTGTTTCTTTCACAAAAGGCTTTTATGGCTCGTGGTTACCACACCGTCAGCGTTGGGAATATACACCCATCGGATAAACGTTAGTTAACGGCGAATTGGAACGCACCAACTAAACTTCCATGTTTGTCGTATTCAACGATTTTAGTATTTCAAACGAAGATTTGCTTGCTTTTGTATCCCTACTCTTGACTGGTTCACAATCGTGCTGACCTGAATTTTCGATTCCCGTATTTTGCTCATCTTTTCAATCTCGGAATTACCGAACACCTCATATTGTCTCTCTTTCTTGTGCACTGCATATGATATGACGGAAGTCACACATACCACAGTTTTATCTGTTCTCCTCGGTCATTTTGAAAGGGCTTTTATTAGAATTGGTTTGTTTCAACTAGGGTTTGGGATACTACGCTGGTTGTTGTTTTTGGTTGATACGCACGACGGCGACGTAACGGAAAAGCCTACTGGTGTAAATTAGATGGAACTATCCAAGTTATTCCAAAAATGGTTAATGAGCAGCAACTGGTTATTAAAACTAAACAAGGGTTTACACTCTTATTTGCGTACACCTACTGCGCTTTTTTCCTTTTGGATGAAATTTCTCAGCGTTTGAGCATCTTTTGTTTCGAACTGATAAAAGACATAAACCGCCCTTTACGTGAGCCTGAACTTAGTTAAAAGTTGAAAATGAGGCTGTTTACAATGAACCAAAGTCAAAACGCATTCCGAAAACAAAGAATAGTGGGATCCAGTTGAGAAGGTCATACAAGAGCTTTAAGATGACTGTTAGCGGAAATACCTACTGTCTGAAAATAGATGGCACAAGATGTATAAACCTTTCGCTAAATCAAACTTTGACAGATATCGGAGCCAACAGTGAAGATTGATGTTGTCTGTGACGTAATACACGTTCTGTTTAGTGTATAGTATATATATATACTGATTCGATCTAGTGAGGTACTCTGATTTACGTGATAACCAGTGATAGGACACCACTCAACTAGGAAACTGTGTAGCTGTGATCAGACCTACTTGACCTCACTAACCCAATGGTGCTGCTAACTAAGTCAGAAGTGTCGTGCAGATTACAATCTGCGGGGCCCTTTGCTGACTGCCTCAAATGCCTCTCCCATATGTTGGGCCGATGCATTTTTCGTTAGATAAAAAAAAACACTCGTCCTCGGGTGTGGTTAATCGCGAGAAGACCGAACAAATCTGAAGTCACATTACAGTCGGGATAGTTTTTGTCCTGTTTTTTCATCTTTCATGTTTGTGGAAAGAACGAAGCCAAAACATTATTAAAATTGTGTATTGAAGACTAAGGAGTGGACCAAACACTTAATTAAGGTAATTTTATGACTGTCAAACCAACAACCATCACCTGCCCTACTGTAATAAGGTTACGGAAACACGACCGCACTTCAACGCAGTTAAAAACACTCAACTCATTGAGAATAACTTACCGATAAACGATGCCATGTTTATGAAGGAATTGCAGACCAATGGCAACTTCCGCGGAGTAAAACCTACAAGCCCGGTGAAAGAAGTGTCTAATGAACTTTTAAACTGTTTTGGTCATATAAATAAAGAAGGATTCCCTGAATAGCTCTTGCCGAAAGCTACTCTGGGGTCAAGAGACAATTCACAGTGGTATATTTTAAACCAGGATGGATGTGTGAGACACATATGATCGATGAAAACAAAAGAGGCTAAAAATACCAGTTTGGAAAACTGGATTCAAATCTTGGAACAACAAGCAGCGCTTTGGGATGCACAGTGTTATTATTGCCATTGTCATCCAAGCACGAGAAACTAGCACCTAGCACTTGAAAAACAGTAATAGGTAAAGGGGATCTTAAAACATTATCTAAGAAAATTCTGAATACTCAACAATCGATTAGCAAATATTCAGAGTGCCTAGTAGTAGTATTTTACTGTAGTACCTAGTTAATTTCTACAGACCATCTAAAAAACTTTTACTCACGTTCTTTTATATACAAGCAATGACATCAAAAAAATAACTTCCCTCATTCGCGATTCAGCCGGATGAAGCAGTCTCATTGTGGGTGCATCAAATCCTAGTTGAACAGCATCAATTTTAGGATGCTTATACCTCGTTTGGTTCGGTTTTACTCTTGGTTGCTGCAAACTCCAAAAACTCCTGCTGCTGATAAATTTCAAACAACATCGGTTACTCTTCTCCTGAAGTTCCGTGAAATGGATATGCGAAGGGTTATATATCTGTTTCACTCAGCTGGTCAAGCGAATATAAACGATTTTTCCATCATACTCAGCTTGTTCCATTTCGTGATCTTTCCATGAAGCCATGTATTCGGCTTTGCCGACAGACAGCTTATCATTTGAATAAACCGTCCTCAGTTTTTACCATGAATAAATTTTGTTATCTTGTCAGCAGGGGCCGTCACTTTGTTACGCAAGGTTTCGTCTGACATAAACCAACAACTCAAGGGGTCATTCAAAAAGAAAACTCTTCTAAGCTTATATTCTGTAAAGAGCTAGATTAAGCCACATTACCAAATGGTGAGAAGAGTCGAAAAACTTTTAAATTGAGTACGAAGAGAGAAACGAAACACTAGTCTGAAAATGAAATTTAAGTCTGTAGAAATAAAGGGACTAACAATGTACAATTATGTTATTTTCCGGGAAATCATATGACCTCCGTTCAAATGTGTCTGTTTATCCATGCTGATCGAGCTTCTTCAAATAACACAACGAAACAAGTAGGTTGGACATCACTTGGAAAAATTATGTACTTGGCTTTCGAATGCGAAGCCTACTTTCTCTTCCCCTTTCATCGCAGTATTTACTTGACCTAAAGACGAGGGAATGGTTATCGAAGATTGTTCTGGCTAAGGATTATATGGTTGGATACCTGGTGCCAATATTTTCCGAACATCGGGAACTTTTCGACAAGGTATTTAGAGTTGGTGAGCAGGCCAGAACATGCCTGTTACAGGCTTGCATCAACTGTCACATGCATGCACATTATGCACCAAATTTTCATGAATAGGCCCACCAGCATCCGTCTTTCGTAGAGAGTCCATTACCGCAGCCGAAGGATCAAAGAAAAATTAAGGACAAATTTGATTCGGGCTGCTCTAATGCCCATTGCCAAATGCTTTTACAGACTGGTGCTTGTCATGTCTACTACGGTTGTTTGGCCAAGACGCCACTTTTGACCGCGGATCAGTTATCGTATACAAGTGGAATGTCTGATACCGCGAAAGCCTGTCCACTACTTCTTTGCGTGAATTCCTCTCCAAGAAATATTTCTGATTAAGGACGAACGTCTTCAAAGAGTTGTACAGGCAGCCCAGACGAAATGGTGTGTACCACGGTCCAGTTTTGGCACACTAACTACCGCACCTGAGCTCATTGTTGAAAATGGTTCATGTCGTGGTCCGTTGGAGAAAGGGGAAGAAACAGGGAACAAAATGCATTGAATTCGCTCGCTTTTGAATTCGGAACCGGAGGGTCTAATCCATGAAGCGTGCTCACCTAGTAATTCCGTGTACATTAACCCATACAGTGTGTGTTAAAATGTGAGTGGGCTGTGATAGAAGGAAAGCACAAAAAAGTAAGTGCTCTTAAATGGAGGAACTAATAAGAGTCAATGTTCTCTATTTATCATGAAGAGATCGAGCCGGAGGATATACTTGATATTATCACAAGTGTCCATGTATACACGGTAGCTTATTACCAACACGATCGTGGTAGTCCGAAGTGAAAACGCCCACTGCGCAACGACTAAGTTTGCGGCTAAACTACGGGTTAGATGGAGACTCGAGAAGTCTACCATAAATGGTAAAAAGTACATTCCCATTCATACAATGCATTAAACATTGAATGGCACTGGTTGTAGGATTTGATTTCACCTGATCTTCTCCTTCATTTCTTTTCAAATTCTAACAACATTATGATGTCTACTTTCTCCATTCTTGATTTACTTGAAGTATTTTGTCGTGCTAATTAAAAGCTTCCGGTCAGAAGACACTGTTTTTGTCTGATGAAGGGAGTAAGAGCTTGGTACTGCTCTTTTCCGAGACAAAACCAAACACCATAATAATTGACTGTAAAATGATTTCAACTCTTCTCAATTACATACGCACCTATGTCACACTGTATATTCCACAGAATCCTTTTTACAACTCTTTGGTTAATCCTTCCACTAGACCAGGAATTAGGAAAAAATTCCGAGAAATATAACGGGTATGAAGGTTGTTCACTAATTTATTGGCTTTTCCGTGATGCGAAGTAAAACAACGAAATCAGCTTGGAAAATGAAGCAGGCTCTTTGACAACGCTTCGCCACAACAGACGACTTACACTGCTACTGGTTCTTTGAAGCGTCCCTCCTGCTGAATTCGGTACATGAGATCACCACCGTTCACGTATTCCATCACGAGATATAAACGGTCCTGTGATGACATAAGCAGAACAGGAACGACGGGAATTAGCTAAATCAAACCAGTTACACAAGACTAGAAACCTGACTGATTTGTATAAAACATTATTAGATCATGGATTACACTCATAAGCTACCAAATGGTGAGAAAATACCACTTCATTGAGTGTTCACGCAGTGATCTATCCTTCAATTGAAATTCAAAACTAAAATTTGCCCGGGAAACGTAAACTAAAGCTTAATATAACGCAAAAAATAATATGAATATGTGAACAATTGTGCATGCAGCAATGACCTGCTTTACCCAATCAAGTGCGTTCGTGTTTTCGTGCATCACATGGTCTTCCAGGTAACTCCAGGAAAACAAAAAACTAGTTCCCTGTTCAAGAGATAAAACTAATTGGTTGAACTTTCCAAAACACGTGAACATCGCTTTTTTTTGTACAAAGTCACACGACGGTAAACCTGAATAGCCGAAATTACTATCCCCTTATAGTTGGAAAATATTGTCATTACTGAAGTCCGAAAAAAATTCCGGAGGTTTACAGAGCTTTTATATTGTACCCCAGCCGATATCTTGCCTACTACTACCACTTGCCTACAAATGGAGAGCAAACGTTTGTAACATTTCAGTGGACCAATACAACCACATAGCACATGATATAAGCTAAGTTGTTAGGCTGCTGGAAGGGGCAAGGTAAACCGCGTCTGAATCGCTCGGATGGTCAGTTTCTGGCACATAGGATGCGATGATACTGGAAGTAGTTTCTTTCAAATGTGGTCGAATTGAAGCTGTATAGTGTGCCTGAATCCATCGAGTCGTGCAACCAGTGTAAATTGAACAACAATCACAAGGGACTGGTTGCAGCACTTTAATGAGTCACGGACTGGTAACGTACGTTTTGGATTAGGTCTGAATCAGGGTATGCTTTTTTAGAAAACCATAAGGGTTTCGGCTTAAAAGGATCTATTGTGTGATTAAGTTAACGTTTCCTCGGTGACCTCATTTGTGGTCCATCCTTTGAAGGGTAGTCGGGTACACGAATGAATATTAGGCACGGTTGACGTCACTTCTTTGGGGGAAACTCTCTGAATAAGACGTATCCGTGTAAAAGTTTCCGGAAGTCATTTTAGTTAGTGCTAGTTATGTATCTTGATTCATTCAGTTCATCCGCTTGTAAGACCTGTGCGAGTTATACTCGTCGCGCAACTCAATGGATGTCTCAGCGGATTTGGGAAGATGACCGGCATTCTGTCCGCCGACCAGACGCAAGGCAAAACTTTTGGCAGCTGGAAAATGGTCAGCCGAGCAATTCATTCACATCATTTGACGTGGTTTACCATATTCCTGCTTGTAGTTCCGTGGTCGTACTACAGGCCTTCATGGTCAAATTAACGAAACCAATGTGGACTCCTTTCAGGCAGTTGATAAAATTGGATTCAAAATTGGCTAACCAAGTCAAAAAGAATGTCGTATATCGGTTAGAAACTAACAAATTGATGGTTTTCGCATTTAAATAAATCTAATGAAAAAGGCAAAAAGCTTGCTTGAACTATCAAGAACACACCGTGTTTGTGAGCACAAACAAGACGAGGCTGGCAGTGGTCTGCCAAGGATTATGCAGCAGTAGTAATACTAGAACTAATATGGGACAAACCGTACACGTCTTCGACAAATACATTCGTCTGCATACCAATTTGGTCTTCATGAGACCCACCTGGGACCCAACTGAAACTCTCGTTGCGCCATCCCGTATATCGTACCAAATAAAACATGAGACATCCCGGTGCATCACATTCAGTTGGAGAAGAACAGCATGAACAAGAAATTCGAATGGGTTCCACGTGATTTTCCCGTCAACAACAAAGTGGTATGCAGGTGAGTTGATTGGTCAGATTTCGTGTAATTTGGGTTCAAGCAGAACACAAGGTTGACCGAAACTCGGGGACTGCCCCTATCTCATGAGCACCAGGAAGGGCGAAAACGGTCGTGAGCTGTCAAGGCGTTTTCAGCAACCTTATGAGTAGTGTGTTGCGTCAATACAAATCTCATTGGAATTGATTCGGATTCAGTAACTTTAGAGAATACTCACCATGGTTTGGAAGCAGGAATGTAGTCGAACGAGAAACGGTGGTTTGTTTGGTAAGGCTAGAACCCTTCGTTCGGTCATCGCGCACTCCACATCGTCATCTTGCAAAATCACGTCTTTCTTGAGTATTTTAACTGCGAATAGCTCATCCATGTGCTTTTGTTCAGCAAGAACAACCTTTGGAAATAAAAGACCCACATGATCAGGAATAGGGCTAAACAGTTCACTCTAGTTACAACATCATCCGTTTTGAGGAAAACGAGTCTGTAACCCGAGAGTATGTGTGACATAGCAGCATGCATTTTCGGATAAGGAAAACCAGCCAACAGGAATGCGGGACCGGTATCTTACCACGAAGCACTGCATATTGCTACGTAACTCAGTCAAACGATGTTGGTTCAGAAATGCAGTAAACCGCTTCAGCAACCTACTAATTGGACCCTTCAAAGAAGATTAACATGAATTCAGTCCCTTCGTTTCATTGTTTGTACGGGACATGCTTGAAATTAACCGCTTAATGATTACCCCGATTCACTTACCCAGTATGTCTAGGTGCTTATCGATTTGTTCTTCTTTTTGTCTAACTTTTCAGGGTCATCGTACCCGCAGTTGACCTTGCCGCAGCCGCAACGGCATGCTTGAATGTGTGCGCGGGCGAGTCAATGCACCTACTCACCCTATCGCGTCCACCCTACATCCGTTAGCCCGTTCGGACTTGCCATGTCATAAAACTCAGGACATAGCACCACCACTCAAAAGATCGATATCGGTTAGGGAGACCGGGAACCGACACTACTGAGCTACCGTTCCGCTCGCTGATGTCAAGTGCGAGGACCTTGACACCGTGGCAGGCAGCCATAAACTCGCCTACTTGTTCATTCCACGAACATGAATAACTGAAGTTTGCCATACGCAACTACTTACTCGTGTGAAAATGGGATCATAGGTTCTCAAACTTACGGGATCGTACGATTTGGGCATGATTCAAGGTTCTGTGTTGGGTACTTAGTACGCCCTATCAAAGTCAAAGTGTTAGCTTCTTCAAATGGAACACCTCCGTTTCAGTTGTAAGCTTACCAATGAAGGATCCCATCAGTAGACTAGAACCGCTTCATTTGGGCATGATGGTTGGCCAGTTCCGGTCATTTGGCGGATATACTTTAAAGCCTCCAAGTAACAGTAGTTGGCTGGCCAGGCATGCTCCACTCAATTGTATGGGATTCAACGAAATTCTAAAAGTTCACTTCTACGAGCCAATCTAAATCAAGTAATCCTGGGATGGATCGCGTCCCAAATTAGTGTCAGTTAGACTTGCTTCAACTTTTGTCAAGTGGTTGAAGTAATACCCATCGAAAGTTGCTCGTTAACGACGTTATACATAATTTTTCTACCTGATGACCTGAGTCATATTTGTTAGCTCCGGCGGAGTAACAAATTAATTTATTCAGTGGACAGGTTTCTTTTGACTAATTTCGCACAAGCCAGGAGAATCTTCTAAGAAGGAGCGAGCCTGTCATATCCTGACTCCATGATGCCGCCTACAGATGAATACCCTATATGCTCTGACGAAAGACCTACTAGCTGGAATGAAAACATGCTTAGTTGAACAATTAGTATCATTATTAATCGAACTTTGAGTGTGACTAAGCAAACTTTAAAGTCATTGAATCCGATTTGACCAAAAACCTCTTGCCCCGAAATAATATTCACAGCTTTTCTGATCTTGCTTGACCCGTCTTTTTTGAGAGGATTTCAAAATTGATTGGGAAAATTTGATCAGGATAAGTGTGACCCACTACCTCAATGTGTGACGTCATCAATTTGGAAGATATAAATAAAACCTCACAGCCTTTCTATCCAGCTAGCGAATTCAAAATACCGAATACTCAAGGTACATTTCTGAACAACCGATGCTCAATAAGGTAATTTGGTTACACTGTTACACTGTAGAATGACACCAAGAGGGGAATACAAGTGGGAAAACATTTACTCTCCAGGCTGTGTGGGCACTTAAGACTGATTGCCGAGCTCGCAACTGGGCACAAGCCAAATTGGTATTACGTCAACGGCTTAAATGATGCTGTAGAAAGTAGGTTATCTGCGTATTCCACTCTAACTAACCTAAATTATGTGCCACAGTCTAGTTGATTTCATGAACGTCCTGCTTAGAGTAAGTCGAATTCTATCAATGACACAAGCTAGAAAGTTTGGAAACTCCCAGCGGAATTTTTTATGTATCCGTCACCAGCTTGAAAATATATTATTCTTATCCGGCAAAGTAAATAGCTTGTTAATTGCACAGTGAATCTGGCTTTAAGTCTGCTAACTA